>LOJH01031936.1:0-12942 GCA_001685095.1 Ellobius talpinus
CCGTGCGGGAGCTGGGCGGGACGAAAAGTAGGCCTGCTCCCCTTTCACTACACCTGGGAGGAGTTAGAGGGAGGAAATGAGTATGTTCATGATGTGGGAAGTTTTTCTGTATATGTGCTGCTTTTGTTGGTTAATGAATAAAGCTATTTTGGCCTATTGAAGGGCAGAATAAAGCCAGACAGAAAATCCAAACAGGCACATATAGAGAGTGTAGGCAGAGTCAGGGAGATGCCATATAGCTGCCGAAGGAGAAAGATGCCAGTCAGAACGTTACCTGGTAAGCCACTGCCTTGTGGCAATACACAGATTAATGGAAATGGGTTAATTCAAGATGTAAGAGCTGGCTCTAAATAAGCCTAAGTCATTGGCCAAGCAGTGTTGTAATAATCACACATAGTTTTCGTGTGATTATTCAGGTCTGAGTGGCTGGGAAACAAGCAGTCTCTGCTGACATATCAATTATAATTTATGAGACTCTAAAATTATTAATAAATATGTTATTTAAAATGTTCTGTGAGTCCATCACTTATCTAATGGCAATTCCTCAACCTCAAAAGACAATCAGGAGGGAAAGATATTTGGGAAAAAACAAAAACAGACTTAATTCATGAGGATAGACTTTAACCTACAAGAAATTTTTTGTCGCCTTCTCAATGCTTGGATGCTTCTCATCTCAATTCATAGGTTCCCCTAGGAGGAACTTTCCTTTTGCTTTGAAGTACACCATGGCTCTGTGTTCCTTTTCTCCACATTTAAATATACATTAAGACTTTAATCTCTTGTGGTTTTTGGAATTAGAGTCTCAGAATTCAATTCATATTCATCAAAGCTTACTGCTTTGGTTATAAGGGCTAGAAGGCAGTTATTCATGACCATTATTTTCTCTTAAATATTATAATGAAGAAATTAAACAATCACTAAAGAACAAGCACTAGTTGTCTTTTACTAAGGGATGACACACAGACCATGATCAGAAACATTTATATGCTGCAGTGTTTTCAGTATAAAAATAAACAATACCTGTTCCTTCTTTGATGTATTCATTATTTAAAATTAAGTATCTTTGTTGCTCACAATAACCTCAATTGGATCTAGAATTACCCACAACATTCTTCTACAAATAAAATAGTCTTAGGTAGCATTAACATTTCACAATTAATAGGAATTGTAACTTAAACAGAACTGTGGACATTGGCTGCTTTATCATAACTTAAGCATGGAGTAATGATGGTGGTGCTGTAAATCTTGAACAAAGTACAACAGCAGCTTTTAATCCTCCTGGTTATTAAATAACATATATGTCTCTTCCGAATTATAATAGCCAAAATAACAGTGCTATTAAAAGTTGGAAAATTTCAGCGAGCATTTTCAGAATTAACAATGAAAGGATATTTTAAGTGCCTTGTTAATCACTAGGGAGAGTAAACTTTCTGCTGGCATCCCTGTCTCTATTTGAACAACTAGTAGAGTGCAGCGTTTGGAATTGTATACAGAAAAGATTATTTTTCATTACTGTTTATTTGGTGCTGAAAACCAAATTCTGAAATTGCTAAGGGAGTGCTGAACCAGTGAGCTAAAACCCAAACTTCAAGTTAAATAATTAAGCCTTGAAATTCTGAACATATTAATAGCTTACTTCATACTTTTTTAAAGTATGGATCAATTTAGATATTAGATATTTATAAGGAATATGGAAATGCAATGTATATAATGACACAAAATCATATTGTGGTTTTCTAGGATTCATTATTTTTTATTTGTCTTGGTTTGCATAGTTATGCTGTCAAAGGCAAAAAACAATGAGAGGCTGCTGGGTATTTTTTTTGGAAACTTTTCTTACAGCATTAATTTAATATCCTAAAGTTAAAAACTGTGAGTTAAGTACTAAAAATGTGAAAAAAGCTGTATAGACTGACAAAAGTATTAAGTTAACAAATAAGTAAAAACATTCATGTAAGAAGTAATAGTATATTTGCTTATTCAATTGAAAATTGAAAATTTGAATAAAATATTTCATAATAAAATAACAAAAATAATCTTATTTTACAAAGCTTAAGTTTGACAGTTTTTGTTATAGAATGTCAAAATGTATAACACTTTTTGAGTAGAGAATTAAAGACTATTTTAAGTTTAAATCTCATTTTCCCTTAAAATCCCTAGGGTATATAGCTCACTATTTCCTTTGAATCTGATACTAATGCTATTTTTCTAAGTGTCTAAAATGTTCATTAAGGACAAAATTATTTTCATGTTTATATATCACTTAGTTCAGTCATGCAGTATTGATCTATACTGTAAAACTAAATGAAAAAAGTTACTTATTTTTGAAATCTATGGAGGCAAATATCATAGAAATTGATGAAATAATATTACACAAAAGATGAAGGACAGGGAAGAAAAAGATTGGTGAAGGGTGCTGGTGAATAAGGACAGAGTAGTGAAGACAATAAACTATGATAATAGAAAACAAGATAAAGGGAACATTTATAAACTGTGTCCAAGACAGGCCTGGTGTCTTGCATATCTGAGGTACAAGGAAGAGGATGGGCAGTCGAAACATTTGACTGTGTCATGGCTTGATGACCAAACTGAGCTACACAGGACCTATAAAAAAATCAATCGACAATCTAACAAAGAAAAGTTTCAATGCCTTTCAAAATGACTACGAAATTGGATCTTGAATGTTTTCACCAAAAAGAAAAATCAGGGTTGAGCAGCTAATTATGCTACTGTAGATTTGAACATTTTATGCTGCATCTCTGTTCAAATAATATGTTAAACAATAAATATTTATAAAATTAAGCCAAATAAAATATAACATGAAATAAAATATGAAATCTATAGACAGTATACTATTTCTTAATAATTTTTATAAATTATGTATATATGTATATATATTCCTAATATATAAAGGTAGCCTGCTCAGTTTGTGTATCAAGGCTACTCAGTATCAGTCAATTAGTTTTGTTTCTTGAGATGAGGTATTGTTTCATATTAACATTGAAATGTTATGTGGCTCTGGCTAATTTTGAATTTGTAATCCTCTTGACTCAAATTCTTGAGTTTGTGAAGAGTCTTATGCACCTCATTCATCACAAATGAATAGGTTTATACTAAAGGAACAATGAGATTTTGACCCTTTACCAGTTGGGGATGGTGATAATGTGCTTTTTTATCCTCAAGGGAGTGATGGGAAAACTAAATGGGAAAAATGGAAACTGTTTAGTAATCCCATCTCTCAGAAATCACAGAAGGAATTTTATAGTAATAACAGCAATAGAGCTATTCCATTGTCAGGATGTAATGACTGGTACTTTTACATCTAATTTTAAAAAGAAAGGACAACCACAGAAATATTTTAAATATAAAATCTCCATGAAACAGCACCTTTATTAGCATACTGGATTTGGAGAAGAACATGGCAGTTGGTTATTCTATACCAAATGATAGCTAAACAAGGGGAAGGTGATGTTCCTAATAATTGTTACACATAATTGTATTTGCATATATGCAAATTGGGGAAAAGGCTAATTTAGATAGAGAGCATTATTTATACATGAGGCTTTGTCCAATTTATAAGGTAGCTTAAACTCCCCCATTGGTACAAGTATTTTCCAACAGTCATATACTGAATTATAAATTCATATCCTGAAAAATAAATGAAAATCCTCTAAGTTGAGGTCCTAATGCTACTCATGTGACTGCATTTAGAGACTTGACCTTTAAGAAAGTAAATAATGTTAAATAAGTTTCCAAAACATGAGATCCAATGAAATACAGTCAGTGTCTTTGTTTGAATAAACATGAGTGGTGTCAATGGAAAAAAAATCATCATACTTATTTTAAGGAAAATAAGGGATAGTTTATTCGGGGCATTTTTAGTAACCATGCTCAAAGACACAGATCTAGCCTACCTTCAAATCTGTGTTCCAATTTGAAAGCTGTTTCATAAAGTTTTACAGAAAAAAAAACCTCATAATTAAGGAAAGTTTAAAATACACTGAAGTTTGTATCCAATAGTCAGGTATCACAATGTGGGGAAAGCTGTACTGTAGGCCCAAGATGCTACATGAAGACATTCTTAACTCTTGGGTGGGTGAAAGCTAATGAGCTAATGGTCTTTTGAGTAATATATTCCAAAGGGTTTATATCTGTGAACTACAAGATGTTAGTTCTGACACATGGGCAAGCAAGGCATGGCTGATCTAGAGGGTTAGAATTAGCCTAATATAAGGAAATTAGCCAGTGGACAAGCAACATTCCATTCAGATCTTTCCAGTGTACCTCAGTCTAAGTAGTTAAACACTCTCTGCACACACAACTTCTTTTTAGGAGTTTTCACCAGCAGTGAGTGATGCGTATGAACTGGAAAAGTCACCGCACACACAACAAGAACAGGGCATCATTATGCCACTGAGGGAGTCATCAGGAGAAATCATTTAGTGCAGGCTGCAGGTCCTTACCTCTTGAACTTTGGAACTCTGGACCTGTAATAAAAAAAAGAAATTTTTTTTAATTACAGACTGAAAGCCACAGTCTGTTTATTTGTGCGTGTATGTGTGTATACATGTATGTAAATGTATGTATAATATATTTAATTTATACTTAAATTTTATTATATATAATTTAATATTAAATATAATATTATAGTTGTTATGGGATTCTGAGAAAATCCAGAGCTATCTCAAAGCAGAAAGATTTTGTACTGATGTCCAGATTTAGTTTCCCTAAAGAAACAATTGAAGCCCTGTGAAGACAGAGCTACCTTCTTGCTTTTCTAGAACTCAGCTTCCCCTGTCTTTCCTCTGCTCTGAAGTTATTTCTACTAAAGGATTTTTACATAGGTTTCTTCATATTAGCAATCTATACTGCACCGTCTGCTGCAGAATAACTCAGTTTTCATCACTTCAAATTTGTGTACAGTTCTTTGAATTTCGGAGGGTTGAGGAGGCAACAGTAATCCTCCTGTCTTGCACCAGGTAGTATTTATTTTATCTTTGTAGCAATGATTTTATGTTAAGGAGCCACACTCCAATAATAATCATAATCATAATATTAAAATTTTTAAAGGTTGGCTTTTGTGAAAATGATCTGTAAATACAGGTTTGGAACACTGGGGGTGTGGGAAGGAGTGTGTGTTTGAAAATGGGATTGGGTATATTCACTGCAGGGTATATGCACCACATGCATGAGGAGACTCAGCAAAGCAACCTTTGTTCCACTCAGCTACTGTGTGTTCCTTATCATTTTAGACAACGGCATTTTTTATATCATGATCTCCAGATATCTCAGTAGATAAGAGGTACTTAAAACTATCACTCATAACAAACAGGCAGAGAGTAGACTGGGTCTGTCTAAGAGGGTATGTTTTGAGAAGTTTTGCTAGCCATTGAGTTAAATAACGATATAATAGTGAATATGTTGTAAGAAATTTACTATTCAGACTAACAATTTTAATGTAAGATTTACTTTTTAATTTGTATTTTGTAAGTTCCACAGACTGAGATTTTATTACAGAACTTTTTAAACAAGAATGGATTTCTTTATCTTTTCTCTGCCCCACTCTCTTCTCTCCCATGAACCTTTCCACTCTCCATAACTTCCTTTGTTTCACGTGACATGTGACCATATGTCTTTACCATTCCCATTTTTAGCACCTCTTGTTTTTTCTATTGTACTTTACTATTGAGTTTCCTAGTGTTTACCCACTTTCCCTTACACACAACAATTATAATTGAGGATAGCAAAGTTGTCAGCAAGACTTGTTGCTCTTGAAGAACTCAGGTTCAGTTACCTGTACTAATATGCACCGTAACCATCTGTAAATCCAGTTTCATGGCATCTGGCATCTTCTTATTTTCTCAGGCACCAGCCATGTATGTGATATAAAGACATGCAGGGAAACATTCAAACCAGTAAAATAAGGAAAGTGTGAAAAATTTCTAATCAATGTAGGATCACAAAGAAGATAGACAGTTTTTATCTTTCTGAGAATGAGTCGCTCTACTTAATGTAGCTCTTTACAGATCCATCCATATCCTTAAAATGCTCCTTTTATTTCAAATCTGAGTAAAATCTAATTTACCCCATATACTACGATTTCAATGTGCATTCTTCTGTTGATGAAAATCTAAGTCCTGTATCATTTTCCATCAATTGTGAATAATTCATTAATGTGTAAGACTCACTGTTGTAAAATATAGAAGCCTTCGGGTATATTCATGAAAGTGGTGTACCTGGTTCAAGTGATAAGTCTATTTAAAAATTTTTAAGAACCTTCCATACAGAATATGATAGGGGGTATACTATTTTGCCCTCCTGTCTGCAGTAGATGGGGCTTTCTCCTTTCCTACAACCTTTCAAGTTTAGTGACAAAAACAGCATGGAGCTGGTACAAAAACAGAATTCAGAAAAATAGGATATATGAGATTGCCATAAATAAACCCACCTAGCTATGGTGACCCGATTTTTTTAAAAAAAAAACGGACTCACAAGCAGACAGCAGGTAAAAGATAGCCTATTCAAGGCATGGTGCTGGAGAAAATGGATATCCATTTGCAGAAAAATAAAATTAGATGCACGTCTATCATCTTGTACAAAAATCAATTCAAAATGGATGGAGACCTAAATTTAAACCTGAAATGCTTCAATTGCTGAAAGTAATCAAAACAAATATATTTCAAATTAAAGGTATAAACAAGAACTTCATAAACAGGACTCCAATTGCATAAGAAGTAGTTCCAATAAAACTTGTAGGGGTGCATCAAATTAGAGTTTTGAAGAGTAGGAATATTATCCGCAGACAAAGACAGTGTTCAAAATCGGCCAAAATCTTAATTTGCTCTATGTAGACAAAGGCTTGCTATGTACAATATGTAAAGAACAGGAAAATTTCATGAATACTAAGCAGCCAATCAGCATATAGGCTGATGAAATTATCAGCTTGTTCTGTGTGTATATAAGGAAATGAAATGTCATTAGGCATTAAGGAAATAAACCTGAAAATACCTTTGAGACCTAACATTATTGCTGTCAGAATGGTTGTGATCAAGAATATAGAAAATACACTGGAAGAATTTAGACATAACAAGTCAAATACTAAGACATATATACTCGATGGGAAAGGACTTTCCTTGTATATGTCAGATTCCTGGTTCAATCTGTAGCTTGTTAGAGAAAGGAGTGTAAGACAGAAGAAAATAGTATAGCCTAATTTCGTGTAAAACAGAAAAAATATACTTTAAGATGCACATTTTACATATTCATAATCTGAGGAAATATCTCTTGTGAAGATGATCAATCAGGAGAGATTTTAACAATTCAGTAAAAAGTCTTGTTAAACAAAATAAATATCATTTTTATAAACCAGGAGTCGAATATTACATAATTATATTTAATGAAAATCATATTACCTGAGAACTATTAAGACAGATACATTATTGATGAAATATATTTACTATGAATAAAAATTTTTGAAGTGTAATATAAAATTACTATATTATAGTAACAATATCTAAATAGATTTTATTCTTGAAATCCACAAGAGCAGAAACATAAAATAAATATCTCACTGGTAAAAGTGAAAAGCAGATCTTACTAATGAATTCCCTACAGAAACATGATAAGGTTCAAAAAATGAAGAATAAACATGTACACTAGAAAACATTGGTTCTGAGCCTGTAGGTCATAACCCATTTTGGGTATCAAATGACTCTTTTGCAGGGCTCATTTAAGACAACAAGAAAATGCAGATATTTGCATTATTATTCATAAGAGTAGCAAACTTACTGTTATAAGGCAGCAATGAAAATCTGTTTTTTTTACATTGATGATGATAAACCCCTTAAATTGGGTTACTGCAACATGAGGAACTATATTAAAAGTCACATTATTAGGAAGGTTGAGATCCACAGCCCAAATATGACTATTGTAAGATAGCTTTTTATTTTCTTATTTTCCTGTATTAAATCTTGAAATTTAAAAATATCAAAAAGTCCAAATGGAATATGTTAGTAAGAGTAATTGATAAAGTATGACACAAAACATGTTTAAGAAATGTTTAATGACAGAATAAAATGTCCTATGCATGTTGTAGTATATAAAAATTAAATACAGAAATAAATATGCAAGATTAGTTTTATCAGGAAAATGTTAATCAAAGTAACAAGGAGCTACAAGGTATTTATGAATGATGATAAAGGAAATTATTTACAATATTTGTATGAGTATAGGTTAATACTGGAAATATTGAAACACTATAAAGTTTACATTAAAAATAAAAAAGTAATTATCATAATTCATATTCTTAATAACAATTTATTGATCTAGGTGTAAAACACTTGATATGTTCAAATTTTGGAAGTGATAGAGCCAACATTCCATGATTTTAAACCTTTGTAACTATGAAGCAAAATTAAGTCATTCCCCCTCTGAACCAAACAGTTTTTCCTACCTGATAACATGAAAACAAATTCCATTAAGAACAAGACATGTTTATGTATATTGTGCAATTTTAGTATTGGTATTTCAGATAATATTATATATAGTCTCAAAACTGGAAATATTTTCAAAATATTCACCATAAAAACACAAAATCTATATAAGATACAGGTTTAATTTGCCTTATTGATGGAATACATTGCTGCCTTGTTAGTAGTCTCAGTCTGACGTAGGCTGGCAGATTTCTATAAGCTTGGCAATTTGGAAACTCCCTCCCTCCACAACAATGCTTCCTGCTCTCTACCTGCTCGGGAGAATGTCCCTGGGCTTGGAGGAACTACCTCATCTGAAAGCTGTCTCTCAACCAGATGCCTGTCTCTAAAAACAGATGCTTGATTCATCTTTAGCTTGAACCTTGATACAGAACCTTGCTGAGAAGGCTTGAGCTAGGAGTTCTGCTGTAAGACCATCATGCCATATATACTAATACTTGCGATGTGATATGTCACTTAATGAAAATTAGGGTTTGTCCCTAGTCTCCCATTTCTATATATTCCTTATACTCTGGAATAAATTTGAGCTGATTCATCGAAATCTATCTCATGGAGGTCTCCCTCAGTTTGTGCTCATGAGAAAAGAGGACCCCTAAGCCTTAATATTGGTCCAGTGTTCCATAAAATGTCCTGCGGAAATGAGGAGAAAACACGAGACACAAACGAACCCACGTGTACAGGTTTATTAAAAGATTGTGCAGACGAGCTCAGTGAAACGGTGTAAACGGAGGGGGGGAGAAGAGAGCAT
Source organism: Ellobius talpinus (assembly GCA_001685095.1). Taxonomy (NCBI): domain Eukaryota; kingdom Metazoa; phylum Chordata; class Mammalia; order Rodentia; family Cricetidae; genus Ellobius; species Ellobius talpinus. Next base: position 9,241 of record LOJH01031936.1, read on the forward strand.
GGGAATGGTGCGTTTAGCTTTTAAAGGTTTCCCACCACATGCGCATAAGGGAGAGACGTACCCACGTCAGACACTAATGACAGACAACACCTGAGTACTAGGGGGGCCTTCTATGTCAGACGCTGGTGACACAGATGGCAGGCGACTTATGCATGTGCACCTGAGATACATGCTTATACATGCGCCGGCCGCCTAAGAACCCGGAAGTGCAGCCTTACAGATGGCCAAAGGAATTACATTCCATATACTGAGAAATTTCTACTCCATGATGATGTACATATTTTGTTTTTTTTATATATAAACTAAAATAAATTTAATTGAAATTTTTCTAACATGCTATATTAATTAATAAAGGTATATATGAGTGCATGGTGGGAAGTATTTTCAATGCCTTATTATTTCTCTCATTTTCAATTATTTCAACCCCCTGCATTTGTGTTATTTTATGTATCCTTTCCTCCTCTAAAATATGACAACTTATTATACAGCTTTTCCTAATAGGCTATGAATTTATGGAAAATAATTTACATGTATAGATGAATACATTAGTATCATTTAAAACTATGCATGCATGCATTTTTATGAAAACAAAAAGAAAATTTATTCTTTACAGATACTAGGTATAACAAACATAATTACTTCAGCAGTAATGAATACTCTAGGCAACAATGATAAACCCACTATATTAACAGTGTAGCTGCATGCATATAATAGTAGAGATACTCTTCAGGAAGAAAACAATAAACATAATTTCAACCTTCTATTAATTGTATATTAGATTTCATATAAAATTATATTCATAATAAATTTCATATCATATGAAACAGAAAAATATCAGGATATTAGGAACACAGCAAATTGTAAACATCAAAAATAAACTGTTTTAAATCATATTTTGAATATTTTAAAAGCTAGAGTATTAACTAATAAAGTTATACAGACTTTACCAAAAATATGTTACCCATTAGAGTTATCAAAAATTGGATACCCATTAGAGTTATCCCAATCTCTGGAGAGGAACTGGAGCTGGAGAGCCTATTCGAGTCATGTGGCACCAATTTTAAAAATGTTTAAATGTGTAAAAACCATAACAATGAAACTGTTCTGGAATATAGGTTGATTTTTTAGATTATTTACAATGTAATTACGCCAAACACAGAATTCAGGAAAGGAAGTGATTTGATTTGAAAAGAACTGATCGAGAACATGATAGGGCATTACCCCGCCAGCAGGATGCAAAAGGGTGATCCCTGATAATCCTAGAGAAGAGGAATGAAGGGGACAAGAGACATGAGAAATGATGGCAAGACAGGATTTCTGATCAAGCTGTCTAGTTTATTATTTCCTCAGAAGCTGTTATACAGCAAAAGGGCAAAGGGGGGAAGGGAAGGGTGTCAGGAAACTCAGGTCTGCTGGAATTCAGGTCCGAAGACATCCCCAGCTGATAAGTAAATACCAAGGGTCTGTGACTGTTGACTAACAAAGGAAAATGCCAACTGATTCCAGGAGCCTGGTGCCTGCAGGTCTCTGCTAGGAGATAGACGCCAGGTTGATTTTCTAGTCCCTACAGAGGGGATAGAGGTAAATATTTTTCTTAACTTGTGAGCTTAAGATGGCTGTANAAGGGGGGAAGGGAAGGGTGTCAGGAAACTCAGGTCTGCTGGAATTCAGGTCCGAAGACATCCCCAGCTGATAAGTAAATACCAAGGGTCTGTGACTGTTGACTAACAAAGGAAAATGCCAACTGATTCCAGGAGCCTGGTGCCTGCAGGTCTCTGCTAGGAGATAGACGCCAGGTTGATTTTCTAGTCCCTACAGAGGGGATAGAGGTAAATATTTTTCTTAACTTGTGAGCTTAAGATGGCTGTAAACAAAATGCAGATCTCAAAATACAGGTCTTTGCTTCCAGCAGGGCATCATTGTCTAAACACTACCATACATCTTGGAGAAAGGAAGGGATTTTTTTCTAAGGGAGGTTTAAAGCAATGTGAATAAGTGCAGATAAGATGAGAAAGCCGTATTTGAGCTGCAGAGTACACATGTTTCTCAAGTATTTACTGTTGCAGTTTGACTCAATGCAGAATTTATTTTCTAATTCCAAAAATTTATGCTTTATTAGCAAGCTGTCTCCTGTCACATACATACAAGGATTTAGTTTGAATAAAGAGAGTTTACATTAATTACAAATGAAAAATGTCTATTTTTTCTAGGGTTAGCAAATATTACAAAATGAAAGTAATTCTTGTACAGTGTGACAATTTGAGGTCCATTATCAGATAAATAAACAAAACAAATAGGTGACTTAAATAATGAAAACATATCCTTACACATACAGATGATTTCATATAAACACAAACTGTAATGCTAGGCCAGGAGTATATGGTGGTATGAAAAAGAGACTATCAGGAAACACAGCTCTCACAACAATGAGAACAAGAGAGTTGGAGCCAAGGATTCTGAAAAATGAGGGAATGTTATTCAAATAACATAAGTCTTTAATTTTACTGAATAAACATTCTATTCAATTCTATTTTGAGCAAAGGAGACATAGTTAAAAATAATATACATTTGACACTTGAAATTTGGTAAAGAAGCACATTGTAAATTTGATAATTTAGACAAATAAAAAAGAGACTAACTGTGTCAGGTAATAAGTATGTTAAGTTATTGAAAATAAGCACTCCACAATATATTCATATATCTAATCAATTTATTCTATACTTTAAACAAATGTAAGTTTAATTATACTTCACATACATTACACATCTAGTCTGCAAAGTAGAGAAACTATCTCTGTCAAACAAGGTTTAGTTGAAATAAAAATGCTGATGTCTCTAATATTCTGCTTGTCCTAAAACTTCTATAAGCTTTTTTCTCTAGTGGCCTATCTTTATTTTGTAGAATTGGACGCCTCCTTGATGATGATACTTCACTGCCATTTGAAATGAAATTGAAATTGAAACATAATATGAAGGAAAGAAGAATATGAAAAGTTATGTGATTGCTATAAAGGGAAAATTATTGTCAGAATATTAATTGCTATCCATTACAAAAAGTATTTTTAAGATACTGAGTGCATTTTTCCATCAAACTGAAAAATTATTCTATCCTAGCATAAAGACAACATAGGCTTAAATATAGTTATAGCTAATAGATCATTTTGCACAACATTAAGTCTAAAAATGCTTTTAGGGATTTGATGCTCCTGTATTTTTAAACAACCGTGATGCAATTAATTTCTACTTTACAAATAGGCAGCTAATAACCAAAGAGGCAGAATTCAGTCAGTCACACAGCTAATGTAGAAACAGAGAACAAAGCATATGAAGTATATAAGGAATTTGGGTGATTGAAAGCTATTTTAATTTGTATGTGAATAGAGAAAACTATGAGCCATATATTATTTCTTTTGACTGTTTTCCAATTGATGAAATTATAAGGAACACATATTCCAGTCTATAGTAAGGGACAAATGAATAGCATCTATAGATTTACTTGCCTTGAAATTTGGGTTGCATTATTTATAAGTGAGATTAGATGAGTATTATACAATGCAAATGATGTAGGAAGTCCTTCTGTATATGTGTTGCTTTTTATTTGTTGGTGAATAAAGCTATTTTGGCCAATGGCTTTGGAGAGTAAAGCTAGGCAGAAAATCTGGAGAGAGAGAGAGAGAGAGAGAGAGAGAGAGAGAGAGAGAGA
>LOJH01031937.1:0-16684 GCA_001685095.1 Ellobius talpinus
GTCCTCCCCCCTCCATCGAGGTCTAGGAAGTTGAGCATCCAAACACACTAGGCTGAAGTTTTTTAAATGTAGTTTTAAAAAGTCATTCCTTTTATTTTTTAAAATCATAGTATAATTCCATCATTCCCTCTTCCTGACCCTCCCTCCAAAATGTCATGTAATACACCTTACTCTCTTTCAAATGTATGGCCTTATTTTTCATTAAGTGCTATTTCATGCATATATATTCCTGCTCAGTCTGTATATTGTTACTTGTATGTGTGTTTTCAGGGATGGACATTTGGTATTTGATAGCCAATTGCTGTGCTCTTCCTTGGGAAAGACTATTTCTCCCACTGTCAATGTTCCTTAATTACCTTAATGTTCTTTGTACAGGATTAAGGCCTCAAGGGCTTTCCCATGTCCACTTGAGCATGCGTATTGTTTTTCAGCTAATGTTTAGGTAGTCGTGTTGGTGAGGCTTTATGGGTGTAGTTTCTGACTTTCCTAAGAGACACAGTCTTACAGCAAACTACTTGTTCTTCTGGCTCTTAAAATTTTTCACCACCTCTTCTGTAAGGTTCCCTTAGTCGTAGGTGTAGGAGTTGTATTTATATGCATTGGGACTGACCTCCACACCTTGACCTTTTGATTGGTTGTGGTTTTCTATAATCATCTCCCTCTGTTGCAAAGAGAAGTTTCTTTGATGTGGAGTAAGGACTACATTTATCTGTAGGTATAAAGACAAATATTTGAAATGTGCATAGGGATTGCTATATTGTTTGATTAATGTGGCTGCTGTAAGTTCTCCAAGATTCACGAATTCACAAGCCCTAGGCTACTGGCAAAGATTTCACAATAAAGTCTGATTTTCCTCTTGTTGAGCAGGACTTAAGCCCAATTAGGAAGGTCATAGTTATAGCCAATGTATGCATGCCACAATGGCACCCTTGGGGTTGTTATGTAGAGGTTATTTTTTGATTGTGTTATAAACCATTGCTACTGTTATTCTCGTGGCCAAATTGTCTTCCAGGGATAACGTATTTAATCTGATTTCTGTGTTCCTTTGAGTTTCTGAGTACTTCCTTTCTTGCATGCTTTTCAATGTTGTCCAGGCTCATGTGTGTATGTGTATGTGCATATGCATGCATGTGCATGTGTGTGACCTTCTTCAATATTGTATCAGCTATTACTCCCATGGGATTTATTGCTTTCTCTGAGAACTTATATAAGTATCATTTTTTGAATTTATAAAATTGAGATGCAGGTGGCTGGAAAAATGACTCCTTGGTTAAGATCATCGTCTGCTTTTGCAGAGGACCGTGTTTCAACTCCCAGTGATGTGGGATTCCCCTCTGTATGCTGTGAATATCATTGGTTAATAAAGAAACTGACTTAGGCCTGTGGCAAGGTAGAGTAGAGCTAGGTGGGGAAAACTAAACTGAATGCTGGAAGAAAGAAGGCTGAGTCAGGGAGAAGCCATGGAGCTACCACCAGAGACAGATGCCGAACCTTGCCGGTAAGCCGCAACCATGTGGTGATACAGATTAATTTAAATGGGTTAAATTATGATGTAAAAGCTAGCCAATAAGAAATAAGAGTTAATAGACCAAACAGTGATTTAATTAATACAGCTTGTGTGTGGTTATTTTGGGAGTCTGGGTGGCTGGGAAACAAACAAGCAGCCTCCTACAACATCCCAGTACACACAAGATGGCTTTCCACAGTCTGTAATTCCACTTACAGGGTATTTGACACCCTTTTGGCCATCTATGGGCAACAGACACATATGTGGTACACATAAATACATGCAGGCAAGACATTTATACACATAAATAAAAATAAATACTACTTAAAATTAGTGTCAGATAACATTATCCAAATTGTCTGAAGATCAAATGAAAAAAATTATATGAAAGGCTTTGCATGATACTTGTAACAGAATATGCTGAATACACTGATTTTTTCTAATGACTGTTAAGGGAGTATAAATATCTGGATATCTTATAATAAAAATTAGATACATTATATGAACCTATAGATTTTTCACAATAGGTCTAGATCTATGTGCATTTCTTCTCATTGCACAGAGAAAAACACGTTTGCTATTACATGTAGTCTTTTAGCATGAACTGTTCCCAATCTTGTTCTCAAGTTCTTATGCAAATAACATTAAAAATAAGTCATACTCTCAAGGAAATGAATTCTAAGTTTTGATGATTTGGGAAGGGATTTTACATAAAATGTTCAATCCTAAAGCATTTTACTTAAAATTATTTGCAAAAATTCTTCAAGAAAAAAATATCATATGTAACAAGATTGGTGCCATTTATATCTACATCTAGATCCAAGCAATACAGGAATTTAATCCCAGAATTTGATGGTGAAGAGATTGTATTGCTTCACCATTTCTAAGTTCTTATCATTTGTTTGAATGGTTGGTCTTCACATGTTTATTGTTTTCTAATAATTACTAAGGTTGTTCTTTCTGAAACAAACAATGCATACTATTTGTGGGTAAATGTGAATAATCAAAAAGGGGAAAAAGTTGTTAACACTTCAGCAGTGAGGGTAACTACAGCCAGTGAGGAGTTGGTTCAGGAGTCAAATGCTTGTCATGCAAGCATGGTTACTTGAATTCAGATCCCAAGCACCCAAGTAAATATCTAGGTGTGGTGGGGTGCCTGTAATCCTAGAGCTATGGTGGCAGAAAAAGATTGTTAGTGTTCTCTGGCCAAGTCAGTTTATCTGAATCATTGAACCCTGATTTAGTGAGAGACTTTGCCTCAAAAACTTAAGATATGGAGTGATTGAGAAAGACACTTGATGCCAACCTTTATAAGAATGTGCATACATGTGTATCTGCACACACATGAGCACACACACATACACACACATAAAGGAACATATACATACATAAAATAAAGGTGACTGTAATTGATACTTTAGCCAATAATATGTATTTGTAGGTGTTTATATTATTTTCATGCAACTGGTATGCACTGATGCTATAGTATTGTATTTACCTACCTTTTACGGAGGATATTTTGTTTTTAATCATGTGCGTATCTGTTTCAGTTTGTGCATGTAATTGTACTTGCCACAGAGACAAGAAGAATATGTCAGATCCCCTGGAGATGGAGTTAAGGCAGTTGTCAACCATCCAGTGTTGGTGCTGAGAACCTAACCTGGGACCCACTGCAAGAGCAGTGTGCACTCCTGATTGCTGAGCCATCACCACAGATCTCCCTTTCTGAAAAATATGCCAGAAACATTATTTCATGTTGGTCCATATTATGTTAAGTCATTTTCAAGGACAGAAAATAGTCAGTTAAATCATGCTATAAAGATTTATTTAACAACCTGTGTTTGGGCACTGTGTCTAGCACTTCTCTTATAGACAGTGCCCATTGTCCAGAAGAATATCTTATTTATTTGAGGTTTTCTAGCATCCAGTAGTTTGTCAGTATTCATTTAGGAGTCAATAAATATGTCTTCAAGGCATGCATACTTCAAAAATATCTCAAGTTCATTCCTATCTTGGGAACTTTGTGTTCTTGGTAACATACATAGTAAGACAGAATCTAAAAATAAAAATAAAAATCTAAAAATAGTTTTAGCAAAAGAATTGCTTCTCTGGGATAAAGGAGTATATATACCCTGGGAGGGGAAGTTAAGTGAATCTTTCTTGAACCTCTTTATAGCATTTTCATCGCAGAAATATAAGGTAAAGTGGCACCACACTCATTATGATCTGATACATAGTTTTATGCCTCTCCTGATATTCCTTCATATGTATTGTTATTTTCTGGAGAGAAGGGAAACGTTCTCATTTTGGCAAGGGGCTCCGTGTGAGCAGAGACAGTGATGTCTGTCCATTTGGGTAACCTCTCTCTCACTTTGGTATGTCAGTTGAGATACTTCTTACAGAGAAAGGAGAATAATCCTTTCCCAAAAGGATTGATCTAGAAGGTGCTGGGAAGGGCTCGATTTTATTGTTTGTGGTTTAAGCTTTAAGGTGTTCTGTTTCAGCTAGTTGAGAGCAAGTGATAAGCATGTAAAGAGACATTTCTGAAAGTGTTATAGCCTTGAGAATTCTAGGGGTGGTACTCCGTCCCTTACAGGCATCTAAACTAGCCTGGCTGTCATCACAGTGCATCCTCTATGCTATGAACTTTTCTTAAACTATGTAAGTGATGGGAGCAGGGCAAGCTGGCAGTTGGGAACTAGCATTGTGTCAGGGCCACTGTTCACCTCTTCTGATTTGCATTCAAAGCTGGCCAAGCATGTTTTATTAGAAACAGTTGCATTTTTTAAATTTAATTTTTGAGAATTGAATATCTGCATTCTTGTTTTACTTTTAACTTATTCAAATGATAGCCTGTCTCCAAGTATATAAACTTAGCCATTCTTATGTAACAGCACTCATTGACAGAATCCTTGGCATTGCTGAAGGTGTCTGATCTAGCCTGGGCATACTTAGTTAGATAGCTCCACTTCACACTGTCACTGAATCTGGCTCCATGCAGAGAACTGGGAGAGGGTCTGGTCTACATATGTTCCTGCTGGGACTGCATTAGTCAAGGTTCGCTGAAGTAACAGAACTGATAGAATGAGTGTATATTAAAAGGGGAGTTGTTTAGAGTCAGGCTACTCACAGCAATGGCTGTCTCTCAAAGCAAAGACCAAGAGTCGGGGAGTTGTTCAGTCCTTAAGGCTGGATGTCTCCGCTAGTCTTCAGTCCATGTTAGAAAAACAAAGAAGTAAGTTCTAATGCCAGTGAAGGAATGCCTTAGCAGCAGAAGACATGAAGTCATCAGTCAGACTGAGGGCAAGCAGAAGAAAAGTAAAAGCTTCTTTTTTCCATGTCCTTTTACGTGGATTGCCTCCAATTATGGCCCAGATTTAGGATGAATTTTCCAATCTCATATGCTTCAAACAAAAAATACCTTACAGGTATGCCCAGACCCTTGGGTTTTAGTTGATTCCAGATGTAGTCAAGATAGCAGCAAAGAGTAGCCATTACAGGGACCAAGACAGGGAGATCAGCAACCACTTGTGGAAGATGCTTCCTTCTCAAATGGATATGAGAAGTACAAAAGGAAGTGCCCTATGGGAACACATCTTAAGTCTTTGCTTGCTAATGCTTCATTTGTCCAAGAAAGGTATAATACATGAAACAACACAGTCAGTTTCTATTGGAGGAACATGCCAGCCCCTGGAGATATAGGCTAGGGTGAACAATGTAGGCAATCAGTCAATCTAAACATTTTTATTACACTTCATTTTATTTATTTATTGTGTATGCACATTATATGTGCATATATACATGGACTCCATAGCATGCATGTGGAGATCAGGGATGGCTTCTGAAAGTCAGTTCTCTCCTTAAACCACGTGAGTTCCAAGAATTAAATTCAGGCCTTCAGGCTTGGCAGCAAGTGCCTTTACCCATTGAGTCATTCCACAGCCTTCAGTTAATCAGCTCATCACTTCAAAGGCCACACTGTCTTTCATTCTGAGTATTTTTTTGTCAATTTCTTTTATGTCCTTTAAAAATACATATTTATTAAAATATAATTACATCATTTTTACTTTACCTTCCTCCTTCCAACCCCTCCCATGTACCTTACTTGCCCACTCTTGAAATTATGGTCTCTTTTTCTTTAACTGTTATTATACACACACACTCCCAAATATATAAATATAACCTGTTCAATTTCAAGGCTGAACACTTGGTATTGAGTAACTAATTAGGGGGTATCTATTATCCCTGGAGAAATTTGTTCCCATTCTCAGCGTTCCTAAGTTTCTTGAATTCCTTTGTCTAGATGTGAGGCCCTGTGAGACTTCCCCCTTTCATGGTAGCATGTTTGTTGATGCTGTTGTTGTTGAGGTCTTGTTTAGACAGCCATATTGTTAAGGCTTCATGGTGGAGCTTCACTGCCATAATCTACTTGCAACAGATTTTCCAGTTCTCTGACTTTTACAGTCTTTATTTCTCCCTCTTCCCCAGTATTCCCTGAGGAGGAGTTCTGTTGTAGATGTACCAATTGGAGTTGGACATTGCATGGTCACTCATTCTCTGCATTTTGACCAGGTGTAGTTTTTCTCCTTCTGCTGCAAAGAGAAGAGCTTTTCTTTGCTGAGGGATGGGAGCTACATTTACAGGTGGGTATGAGGATAAATATTTAGAATACAGTAGTTAAGATACATTTGTTTAGAAAAGTGTCAGTAAAAGGTTTTCCTCTCAGATTTATGACCTCACTAGCTATGACTCGTTGGCCAACATCCTTCCAATATCAGGCATGATTTCCCTCTTGCTGAGTGGGTCTTAAGTCCAAATAGAGTGCTTTTGGTTGCTGGCAATATATGAATGCCATTGTTTAGGCATACTTTATGGAGATTTTGCCATATCATGGTAGTTCATAGGCACTAGAGCTGGGTAGTCCTATTCGTTGCATCCTTTCTTTGGAAGCTTGCATAGGTTCATCTGGTGCTATGAAAGTTAGTCCTCAACGAGGAGGATTTCATATCAGGTCCTTCTCGGAGCCTCTGGGTCTTGTGGTTGAAGGGTGTGGTGTCCTCAGCAATAGGGACTTACTGTCATCCTTTGGGAGTCAGCCAAGGGCAATAGGGATAGGTTCTGTCTCTTGGACTCCTTGACCAACAACTAATATTGGGGTTTTGTTAGTCTATGGATCTTGAAGGGAGCCTTCAAGTAAATTCAAATAAATAATATGATTCTTTTTGGCTTTACAAGATATCTTTTTATTGATTTTTATTAAGCTCTACATTTTTCTATGCTCCCCTCCCTGCCTCCCCCTCCCCCCTTCTGCCCTCCCCCAAGGTCCCCATGCTCCCAATTTAATCAGGAGATCTTGTCTTTTCTACTTTTCATCTAGATTAGATCTATGTAAGTCTCTCTTAGGGTCCTCATTGGCTTTACAAGGTATTTTTAGTGTAACTTTCACTCCCTTCTCCCTCTTCGTCTATACTGACCTTCTTACCCCCTCCTGATTTAAAGAACCCACTTTTTACTCATTTACCCCTTCAAATCACTTATATCTTGCTATTCTCTTCTCTAGTAATCTCCTCCATAGTTCGCTTAATACTTTCCTGGTTTCTGCAGTTACTCCATGTTGTATACTCACATCTGAACATTTTGGAGTCAGGAACAACAGATTAGAGGGAACATTGTGATGTTGGTCTTGCTGTGTCTGTGTTTTTTCAAGCAATATAATCTTTTCTAGTTCTATCCCTCTATCTGCAAATTTTATGATTTCATTTTTTACAGCTATATATACCTTATTTTTATTATTCAGTAGTAAGTCGATGAACATTGAGGTTGTTTTCATTTCCTAAGTATTGTGAACAGACTGGTAATGAATGTGGCTGATCAAGTATCTATGAATTTGGAGATCAAATCCTTTGGGTATATGGCAAGGTGTGATATAGCTGGGGCATTTGGTAGATTTATTTTTAGCTTTTGGAGGATTCTCCACATTGATTTCTGTAGTGGTTGTACTAGGTTGCATTATTTATAAAAATCACATTAGAAATATTTCCTGGTGAAAAAATAAGCCTTATAAGCGCTAAGATTTTAATGAATATTCCCATTAAAACTAGGCTGTAAGCATATAAAACCTTAAAGAATTTGACATGAACTCACTGCCTAGCCCTTTCCAAATAAATACGAATCTGAAAGCATAAGGAGTTGTATGTTTCTAGGCTGCCTACTGATGTAATATTAACTATTACTGGTATAATGGCAGGCTGTCTCCTCTATAATCAAAGAAGTATGTACAGATTGTCATTGCTTCAGACTATTCAAATGTCTTTCGAAAAATAAGGTTGGTGATAAGTATCAAGCATTTTGCTTATGCTGGTTATTTTGACCTGATAGATTTGCAAATTCCTTGTGTGGAAAGAACATAAAAAAATCAACTGCAGCCTATTTTTAAGTACAAGTCTTGTGTGCAGCAAACGAAGTCGCATTATTTATTTATTTATTTATTCATTTATTTGTTTGTGCTGTTAGAAAACCACTTTGTAATGAGCATGAGGGAGGGAGAATGCTTATTAGACTAATAACAGAAGAATAATAGAAATGAGGCATGTAGAAAATCTGCTTCTAGAAAATAAAGTGGAGTTACAGAAGGCTAGGAATCTGCAAAGATCAGTGGATGCCAAGAGCAAAAAGTAGATAAGTAACACAGAGGAAAATGAAAATGAATGACTGTGTTTAGGATGACAGTTTTGTCTTTAATAACCATTGAAATTTCTGGAATTTCATTAGATATCTAGAAATTCTTCCAAATAGATAGTTGTATTCTGCACATATTGATATTTCCTAAGGGTGTCATTCTCATAGATGGAAATTTTTGTCCTGCCCAGCACCACAGCCATTTAGTCACAAAGAAGCACACAGAATCTTACATTAATTATAAACTCTTTGGCTTATTAGCGCAGGCTTATTATTGACTACATATTACAACGTAACCAATAATTATTATCGATGTTTAGCCATGTGTTTTGGTACCTTTTCTCAGTAAGGCATTGTCATCTTGCTTCCTCTGCATCTGGCTGGTGACTGACTCTCTGCCTTTCCTCTTCACAGAATTCTCTTAGTCTGGTTGCCCTGCCTATACTTCCTGTCTGGCTACTGGCCAATCAGAGATTTTTTTAAAGTAATATGAGTGACAAATCTTTACAGTGTATAAGAGCCTTATCCCACAGCACATTCTCTACTATGTTAGACATAGTCATGTATGTGCACATGAAAATTCACACACACAGAGACACACATGCACACTACCTTTGTGTTATATAGTGAAATTCACTGTCAGTAGAAGGTATTGGTATGGGAAATAAATAAATGAGTATGTTTGTGACAAAGAATGCCAGTTCTTAAATATAATGTTTCCTCTAGCCACACAGAATTTTGTAATTATTGTTGTTGTTGAAACATCCTCCTTTAATATAAGAGATAATACATTATGTTTCCTTTTAACAAAAATGCAGTTGTTTCAAAGTACTGGCTCTGGCTTCCTTTCAGTTTTAAATGCAGTATCATGAAACATGTTTTCTCTTCATGAAGATATTTATTCAGAGTGAAACCAAAAGATAATGGCATAAAGGAAGGTGTTTTGTCTACACACACTGTTTTTTTCTCGCTCCCAAACACCCAAAGGAATTTCCAAGTCCTATGTTCAAGACTGGGTAAAGATTTTTTAAAAAGGCTCTTTTCTTTTTTTCCTAGTTGTCTTATGTTCATAACATTGCTGATCTAACACTATACTTCACAGTCCATTTTGAAACATTGAAAGAAATTAGTTAAATAAGGTACATTGCATTTATTTGTGCACTTCCACTGTTTATCAATCATAATTTTGGAGTGTTTTTCTTATCCTTACAAGATTCAAAGTCCAACAGCTCCAAATTCTGACCTGTGGTCTTTAGAAACATGAGCAGGGATTATAGGATGTATTGTTCTTGTTCATTGTGGTTTTTTGTTTTTAGACAGGATCTCACTATGTGTCCCTGGCCAGCCTGAAATTCACTTTATAGACCAGATTGGCTTTAAACTTGAAGCACATCCTCCTGACTGTATGATGAACACAAGGATTACAGGTGCAAGTCACCATGTCCAGCTTGACACTTGGAATCTGTACAATGTACCATATTCATTTCTTAGGACTATCAATGTAACACTCTGGTGTGTTAAACAAACGTTTCCACACAATTTTAGATGTTATCATTCCCAAGTCGTAATTGTGGGAGAACTGACTTTACTTCATGCCTCTGGATTTGTTTTCTAGGTGGTCACCTTTCTCACTGACTTTGTGTGGACAGAGAAAGAAATAATATCATATTCCAAAATAGTGAGGAGTAGAATTTCAATGTGAAAATAGGAGAATAAATTTATAACACATTTTATTAACATAATGTAAGAATGTTTAGGTCACTTCTATCTGTTTCAACTCCTATCAGTTTGATTCAGTATAAATATTTGTGGTTCAACATATGTTTGGCAAGCCAAAAGTGCTTCAGGGCATTCAAAAATGTTGTAGCTATGCCAGCACATTTGGTAGGTAATCCAGTCATATTGGGCAGACTGCCTGGCTTTCATAACTACATGTACACTGAATTGAGGCCAAATATGTATTTTTTTCTACCTTCCGCTGTCCTCCCATCATAAATGAGATGGAATTACTTGAGAAAAATGTTAAAAGTAAAAGAACCTAGAAGAAAAGCATACATGTATAAACAAAGATATTATTATATTGTATTATATTATTTTATTATCATTAATAATATATTATTTCAAATATATTATAGTGGAAATGGTATAATGTAACTATTTATATAATCTCTCTAATGTGCAGTTCCACAAATATCTGCTTGCCATATTACCCTCCCCCCCACTATTCCTTATTCTCTTCTTACCTCCCCGTTTCCTTTGTTTCTTTCTTTCGCCTCTGTCCTTCTTTCCTTGATCCAATAACTGCTATTTTCACATACGAGGAGGAGGGCCTGCCTCCATTTAACTGATTGCTAATGTAATTCATTTACCACTCATCTCTGTGATCACTCCAAGTTATCTGATAAGTACAATGAAGTTAATAATGACATAGAAAAGAAGAGAAGCTCGGAAGGTTGGTGATAAGGAATTAAGCACAGGGTAGCAAAGAACAGGGGAAGAGGGAAGACTGTAACCTTCGCCAGGGCACCAGGTAGGTAGGGGGAAGAGGGTACCTTTCCTTGTGACCCTCAGTGGAATAAAATGCAGCTGATCATATTACTCACATGCATTGCTTGCAAATTCGTAATTGAAGCTAAGGTGGTGGGATTTTTTAATTTTTATTAATTTATTTTACATCCCAATTGCAGTTTCCCCTCCCTCCTCTCCTCCAATTCCCTCTCCCATCTCCCCTCCACTGCACCCCCAACCCACTCCTCCCTGTTTATGTTCAGAAAGGAGCAGACTTCCCAGGGGTATCAGGAAAGCATGGAGTATTAAGTTGCCATAAGACTATTATTTAGGCTGGGGCAAGGCAATACAGTATGAGGAATAGGTTTCCAAGAGCCTGCCTAAGCATTAGGGACAGCCCCTGATCACTTTGTTAGGAGTTACACAAATAGACTAAGCTACACAACACTCACATATATGTAGAATGCTTAGGTTGGTCCCATTCAGGGTCCCTGGTGTGTTGGTTTAGACTATGTGAGTGCCTATGAATGAGTTTAGATGTTTCTGTGGATTTTCTTGTAAAGTCCTTGACCTCTCTGCCTACTACAATCCTTCCTCTTTCTCTTCAGCAGGATTCCACAAGTTCAGCCTAATGTTTGGCTGTGGGTCTCTGTATCTGTTACCAAGGCTCTCTGATAACAAATGGGGTAGACATCAATCTGATCACAGGGGATGGCCAGTTCAGACTGCTATATCCACTATTGCTAGAAGTCTTAGTTGCATTCATCCTTGTAGATCCATGCTGCTTTCCTTGCATCCAGTTTCTATATGGCTCCCCAAAGCCCCCTTTCCAGTAATCTCCTTTAGTATTCTTCCCCTTTACTCACCCCCAACCTGATCCCTCAAGTTCCCATGCCAACCCACCCTCAGTCCATCCAGGAGATCTCTTCCATTTTCCCTTCCCAGGGAGATCCATTTATTCACCCTTGGGCCCTCCTTGTTACCTGCCTCTTTGGATCTGTGGATTGTAGCCTGGTTATCCCTTTCTTTACAGATAATATCCACTTATTATTAAGTACATACCATGTTTGTCTTTCTGGGACTGGGTGACCTCACTCAGGATGACTTTTTTTTCTAGTTCTATCCATTTGCCTTCAAATTTCCTGATGCCATTTTTTTAACAGCTGAGTAATACTCCACTGTATAAATGTATCACATTGTCTTTATCCATTCTTCCAACTGAGGAGCATCTAGGTTGTTTTCAAGTTCTGGATATTACAAATAAAGTTGTTATGAACATAGATCAAGAATACTTATGGTATGATTGAGCATGTTTCTTGTTTATGCCCAAGAGCAGTATCACTAGGTCTTGAGGTAGATCAGTTCCCAATTTTCCGAGAAACATCATAATGATTTCCAAATTGTCTGTACAAGTTTGCACTCTCACCAGCAGTGGAAGAGTGGTCCCCTTGCTCCACATCTGCTCTAGCATAAGCTGTCATTTGTGTTTTTGATCTTAGCCATTCTGACAGGTGTAAAATCGAATCTCAGAGTAATTTTGACTTTCATCCCCTTGATGGCTAAGAAAGTTGAACAAATCTTTAAGTGTTTCTTGGGTATTTGAGATTCTTATGCTGAGGATTCTCTGTTTAGATCTGTACCCCAATTTTAATTGGATTATTTGTTTTTTTGATGTCTAGTTTCTTGAGTTGTTTATGTATTTTGAAGGTCAGCCCCCTGTCAGATGTGGGTTTGGTGAAGATCTTTTCCCATTCTGTAGGCTGCTGCTTTGTCCTATGACAGCATCCTTTGCCTTACAAAAGCTTTTCAGTTTCATGAGGTCCCATAGACTTTAGACTTGTTCCCAACTAGCTCTTAAAACTAAATTAACCTACTTATATTAATCTATATTCTGTCACATGGCTCCTTAACTCTCCTCCATATTCTATGTCCAACTTGCCCTGTGCCTTGCTGACAATTTCTGCCTCTCTGATTCTTTCCCTTAATTCCTCTCTCTCCCCAAAAGTCCTGCCTATACTCTGCTGCCTGGCTATTAGCCATTCAGCTCTTTATTAAGCAAATCAGAAGGTGCCTTAGGCAGATGAGGTAAAACAGTCCTATTTTCACAGTGTAAATAAAGACTATCCCACAAAAGAAAATCTAAACTTAAAAGTATTAAGGGAATAGTAGTCGTCACTCTGCAAAATTTTGATGGTATTCATTGCAAAATAATGTGTTTACAGTTGGAAATATAGAATGAAAATGTTTTATGTATGTGAAAATTCATTTGGGAAGAAATAGTTTTGGTCATGGGATTTCCCTATGTAGCTCAGGCTGGCCTCAAATTTGCCACCATCCCACCTCAGCCTATAGAGTTCAGGAATTACCAATATTTGCCATCATGCCTGGCTAGGAAAATTCTTCTCTTTTTGAGATTATATTATAGGGTTTTTTTACATATAACTAAAATTATATTTGGTTGTGCTTTGATTTATTTTATTTTTATTGATTCTTTGCCATGCAACAATATTATTCATATCTGAATAATAGTTAATATTATTATATTTTGTTATTTTTAAAACATAACATTTATATTTAAATTTTTAATCTCTAAAATTTATTTTAAAGATTTATTTTATCCAGTATAATGCTTTCCTAAAATTGTACATTTGTAACATTTTGATTGAATAAGTATGTTTCATTGGATGTATTTATAAATTTATAAATAGATAAATGTATTTATCTATTCACATCTTTCTCCTGAAGTTTATTTCACAGGGTTGAATTTTTTTTGTTGTTGGCCTTTCATCAAATTTAAGGAAAGGCTCTTGATTTTGTTGCTGCTTCTTTGTTTTTTGACACAGGGTTTTTCTGTGTAGCACTGGCTGTCCTGGAACTCACTCTGGAGCCCATGCTGGTCTCAAACTCATAGAGATCTCCCTGCCTCTGCCTCCTGAGTGCTGGAATTAAAGAAAGGTGTGCAGCATTACCATCTGGGAAAGTCCCATGATTTTGATGTTCACTTTCATGTAAGAAAATAACTTTTAGACTTTAGTTTGTCTTGTTGAAATAATGAGTTGTATTTTAAGCTTTATTGTTTGTTCTGTTTTGTTTTATTGTAGTCTGTTTGGTGCAGGCTAGCTGCTAGTCAGTGGGTGGTGTATGATTGATCCTGATTGCCTTTCATTTCCTTCTTCCCCTTCTATATTAACCCTTTCATCCTGAAACATTTTCAAAACATGATGGGTTTTATGCCACAAGGGTCAGATGAGTAAAAGACATGAAAATTCTGGCTTGTCTGCCATTGCTTACTGACCTACTATGAATTCTCTCTGGAGTTGGCAGCTATTCGAAATTAAGTCTTGGGATGGGGCATCTAGTTCAGTGATATAAAAATCATGTAGTATGTAAGGGGCACTGCTCCCACATTTAGCACCACAAAAATGAATGCATGATTAAATAGTTAATTAAAAACTAAAGCAAATAATCTTTAAAGAATATCATATTGGTTCACCAATGACCTCTGTGGCCATTTGCTTCACTTCATTAATTGGTCTCTTTCTCCCACTCAGTGTTCCGTTGGTAGAGTCAAATGTATCTGTGATTTTTCTTGGTTGATTTCTAACTTCTTTAGCTCCTAGCCATCTTTCAAATTCTACTTGTTCCTTCAGCAAAATCTCTTACATAAAACCTAAGATGAAGCCATACTATCTCTCTTGTGTACAAGAGAATGCCTTTCCCAAATTGTGTTAGTGATCCACATGACCCCCTGATGTGGGATGTCCTTCTGTGTATGTGCTGCTTTTATTAGTTGATGAATAAAGCTATTTTGGCCAATGGCTTAGCAGAGTAAAACCAGGTGGGGAATCTAAACAGGGATAGAGAGAGAAAGTAGGCAGGGTCTAGGAGACGCCATGTAGTTACCATAGGAGAAAGATGCCAGAACATTACCAGTAAGCCACACCCTCCCAGAGATACATAGATTAATAGATGTAAGAGGCATCTGGGAACACAGCTGAACCATTGACCAAATAGTGTTTTAATTAACATAGTTTCTGTGTGATTATTTGTTCTGGATGGCTGGGAAACAAAAGTGCTGCCTCCTTTTACAACCCACTAATGTAGCAGTGTTTTGTGCAGTACTATTTACAGAAGCCTATTGGCTAGACCCTTGACCTTTGCATTACTAAGGAATGAGTCTGACCCTTATTTAGTATACATTTCCACCTGAATGAGAAATAAATGTTACTTTTCTGACAGTCTCATTGGAGTTCTTTCCCTAGATGTGAGCAAAGGAGTCTCAATACATTCATTTGTTTCTCCAAAATTCCTCTTCTGGTTTAAACTACTTTTAGTCTTTTTATATCCTTAACTTTAGTGTGAAGTTAAGGGTAGAATAATAGATTATTTTTTTGACTCTTAACTGAGGGGTAACAGTCTACTATTGTTGAAGATATAATTATTATGTAGTGTGTCAAAATACAAGATCATTTATTCTAAAGACTTTTACAGCTATGCATTATGTACTGTTCTTTACTCTCATTTATATAGTTTCATCTAAAGATATAGAGATTTGAATTAATGATATATAACATATATTATATGCATGATTGTGATAAAAAGACATAACACAAATGTTCCCTCATACGTCTTTTTAAGTATGTAATTTAGTAATGCTCAGTATAGTTACACTGTAGTTGAACATAGACCATATTTTAAAGAACTCCTTGTGTATTAAAGAATTCCATCTACTTGTAATCAAGTTTTAAAAGAATTTCAATTGGATCATTGGTTGTTGAAGGCTTACCTAAGCTGATTAATAGAGGACATAAGCTGATTAATAGAGGATGAGGCAAGATCATAACAGGCATGGACAATAAGAAGATGTAATTTCAAGACAATTCAAGCTCTTACAGTGGCAAGACTCATGAGAATTATTGTTGGAAGACTAGCTGGGAATAAACAGATGACTTCTGAAACCTTGACTACATGAGTCTCCATTCTGTAACCACACAGTTTATAGGACTTGGGTGTTCATAAAATATTTACGAATTTTTAAACTGACCATATCTGCCTGTGGTTTCTTTTTATTTTATATATAACTATATATGCATATACAAATATATATACACATAAATGTATATATATACACATAAATGTGTGTATATATATATATATATATATATATAATTTTTTAATGTTGCACACTTTTTTCTAAAAGTATATAGTTCAAAAGATTTTCTTTGTACTGACTTTATGGTCCTGACAAACTGTTCATAACTCCAGCTTCTCCTCACAACAGACTCCTCATTTATTTGATACTGGTATTTCCTGACTTAAATTTTCAAGAAATGGGATTGCCCATGCTTCTCTTCTCATGCTGTGTGAGAATGTCTAGCTCAAGGGCTGGATGACCATGAGTCCAAATATGACTCATATGACTTCTCCTTGAACAGAGGTTGAAGTGGGGGTTAGTTCCCGAGATTAAACCATGGGTATGACAGATAACATGATTAATTTCATGTGTAGTTAGTAGGAAGGAAGGAATAAAGAAAGGAAGAAAGAAGGAAGGAGAGAAAGAAAGAGAGAGAGAAAGGAAAGAAGGAAGGAATTCTCATTGCACATGCTTAAATAAGAATGACAACTTCTCTGTATATTCATGTTGTCAAGGATTTGTTTTGGGGAGTGAGTAGGCCATTTTCCTGATTTGGGTTCCACAGCAACAGACCCTGAGAAAAGGATGTTACTGCAAACTTTTTATTTGAGAAATGACAGCAGGAAACAAAGGCAAGAGAAGGGAAGAATGAGATAGAGAGGACAGCCAAACAAAATATATTATTATCTTGTTCACAGTACAGCTTATTCAGATGAACTCTAAATAATATGGAACACACTTCAGAGTTAACCCACATGAGAATACACGATACTAGTTATTTCTCCAGAAAAATACTGTCCATTGACACTATGAAAGCAGTGCTAAGAGGAAAGTTCATAGCCCTAAGTGCCCACATT
>LOJH01031938.1:0-11752 GCA_001685095.1 Ellobius talpinus
GGGAGGGGGGAGAGGTGTATTGTATCTCAGATTTTTCTGCCTCCAGGGAAGTGTGCCCAAGGACTCTTAGTCATTAAACAACTGATGGAACTGGGGACAGGCAATTTCTGTTGTCAGAAACGCAAAGTTAAGACAAGGAACTCAGAACCAGAAATAGGGTACAGGAGTTCAAAGATGGGAGAATAACTGGGCAAAGATTTGGGACCCCATGAAGAGCATGGTGGAACACAGAGCACCCTGATGGGAGCAACAAACTCAAAGCAGCACAGGCAGGAAGAGGAGGAAGGGAGTCTGAAGCTGAGGGGATTCCTAACTAATGCTTCCCTCCACGGCCACAGCAGCAGGAAGCCTCACATATGAGAGACCTTTGTGAGAACTCTCTGCTGCAGATTGACAGAATAAGGTAAATACAGTAATGGGACCTCACCACTGGGAAAGAAACACTGAGACTACAACACTTTCTTACTGTAGCGCGAGAGACCAGTTCTCAAGGGTACACCCTGGGTTCGAGGAGAAAGTGCACAGTGTAGTGAAACTGAACTTAAAAAAGTTTTTCTGTCTGAGAGTAGGGAATAAATTCATACACGTGCTGTTTGAGTCACGCTCTTTATTCTTCCTGTCTACACTTGTTATAGGTTTATCTCTACAGTTTCAATTCTATTCAAGTCACAATGCCTACTAGTTTTTTATTCCTTCCTAGTTCTAATTATTTCTTCTCTGTTTTACATAGCAATATATATATTTAAAACAGGGGTTTTTGACAATAATAAAAAAGTTACAAAGCTACCTCTTACGGTCATAGCGCATTCCTTGAGTAAATGATAAGGGGCAGAACCATTTATAAGAGTAATGCAAGGTTTCAAGGTTTCTGGTATAAGACTGTATAAAAGGCCAGGGGCACAGTGCCTGGTCAGAGAAGCTGCAGAGAGATCTGCACAGAGAGTCAGGTCTTTATCAGCAGACTTTAGCAAGCAAAGAATTGGCATAGTCTCTTAGGTTGCTTTGTGTTAATAACCTTGGTTAGACATCTGTGACTTTGTCCTTATGCTTATCTGTAAAGATTTTAGCTTATGATCCGTTTATAGAAACATTTAGTCTAGTTTGAACTTACTCAGAGGTAAAAATGAGCTAATTGTACATAGTTTGCTTAGACCGGGGAAAAATTGTTGTTTTCTTGTGTTAGTCTGAGTAAAATGAACAAAGCCAGGCTTTTAAGTATCTTACAGTCCTTATGGGACAATACATCTAGTTATGAAACATATTCTAATATATTTTTATATATCAAAATTATACAGCTTAATGAGAAGTCATCTTTCTGTCCATCCATGGATATATGTGCCCATAAGACTGATATGTAACCCTGAGATTACATATGCACATCACTTGAGATTACACACTATAATACAGGTATTGGTGAGACACCATAGTTGCTTTTGCACATATGAAATTACACACAGGAGCAATAGTTTCCAGAGTCAGTGGTCCTGTTAGCCTTGCCTGAACGGGATTCTCCTTCATCAGAGAATTATTCTTCTGGTGGGTTGACATCTAAACACTAGTTGTCACCTGCTGTATACTCCCATGGTCTTTGACACCTTCTATTTCATTTATTGCTCATTATAACTAAACAGAAATTCAGGTAATGAAAGAATCTATCAAAGAAGAGAGCAGAAACCATCACCAAAAGACCAAGACTGAAGAGAAGACTGTATCCTCAGGATGGAGGAAGGTCATGACAGTAATACATGCAGACACATATGAGAAAAACACCTAATGAACACGACCAAATCATCCAAGAAATGGGAAACACAGCCAAGAAAACGACCATAAGAACTCATGAGTTAGGAGAGGGGCTGAGATGTAAAAGCTTTTGTAATCTACTTATTGAAACTTGGTCAAGAATTACCAATACCTTAAGAAAGAACAGACATCCAAATGCAAGAAACATTTAGAATTCTAAATAGATATGACAAACTAGAATCATGACATGGCATAAAAAGATACAAAAAGCAAAGCAACAACATTAAAGTTGTAAGGGAAAAACAGCGATTCACATACATAGAAACACCAGAATAATACCAGATCTTTCATCAGTAACCATAATAGCCAGGAAACCACAAAATTATACATTTCAAATCCTGAAAGTAAATAACTATAAACCAAGATCACATCTTGTAAAATTATCACTTAAAATTTATGGATAGAGCAGATGGAGATGGCTCAGTGGGCTAAAAATGCTGAACAATTAAAGTATAATTCATTTATGAAAGAAGAGAACCAACTATTTATTTCAGGTTGCTCTCTAACCTCCATATGCACTTTGGCATTTGCATGTGTAAATGTGCATGCATACATGTTCATGTGTAGAAACACAGAAAATAAAGTATTTCTTGAGAAGTCCAAGCTAAGAAAATTCATAACTACCAAGCCAGAACTCCAGAACATCCTAAGAGGAATATTATCCACAGAAAAAGAAGAACATTTTATCCAAGATAACACAGGCAGTAAGGAACACATTCCATAAGAGGAACAGATGGAACCAGGAAAGCAGACACAGCAAACCTCATACATGCAAAAGGACCTAAAACCAAACCAAACCAAACCAAACCTGAAAGAATAGGCTGTATATTAGCAGACCAAAGTGCTACTCTGACAGAGACAGCTTAGTATTGGCCTAAAAATAGGCATGTAGACCAATAGGACACAGTAGAGAACCCAGAAACAAAATATATAACTAAGCCTCCTTAATTTTTGGCAGAGAAGTAAAAAACACACACTGAAAAAGACAGCCTGTCCAACAACTGGTAATTGCAAAACTGAGTATCTGCCTCCTCAAGAACGAAACCAGATCTATATCTCTAGCCCTGAACAAAATCCAATTTTATCTGGATCAAAGACCTCAATTTCTGAATGACAAAGAGGGTAATGACAAAGTAGACAGTAAAAGAAAATATCAATTCTTAAGTTTTACCCACCTATATAGTAATATAGCAACAAATATAGCAAAAACATTAAAAAGGAAACTAAAGTCCTATTTTTTTTTAAATTTATGGGTATTTTGACTGCCTATATATCTATACACCGCACACATGCAGTGCCGGGGGGGAGGTCAGAGAGGGTGCCCAATCCCTGGCACTAGGATTATGAAGGCTGTCAGCACCATGTAGGTATCAAGAATCAAACCTGGGTCTTCTGAAAAAGCAGCCTTACTGTAAACTGCTCAGCCACATCTTCAGCTCAATTAAACAAGCTGATGAAATAATTAAATGCGAAACCCGACTCACCCAAAACTAAGGGTGCAACAAGCACAGCACTTAGTTTATAGCAATCAACATTTACATCATAAAACCAGCCATAGCTCAAGCTATTACAGCATCTCAGCAAGCTGGAAAGAAAGAATCCAACTAGACTTAAATTAGGGCAGGGAAAAATAATAAAGACTAGAGCAGAAAACATGTGGCAGTACACGTCTGTAAACCTAACACTCAGGAGGCTGAGGGAGAAGGATTATCATAGGTTCAAGATTAGCATATTGTTACCCAGACAGTTCTGGGTAACAATATGTAAGACCCAGTCTCAAAAGACCAAACCAGAAAACAAATAAAGCAAGTGACAAAAAACCAAGATAGAAAGAGAGAGAGAGAAAAAAAACATTTAGAGACCATGAGGAGATATTACTAAAGAAATAAAGAACAAATGACTGTACAATGACAGATTTGATAGCCTATAAAACAAATGGGCAAATACCTGGACACACAGGCCTCACCAAACACAGGAAGAAGCTTGTGAAGGGAACGGCTGTGCTAATTAAACCAGTAAATGATGCTGCACAGTGAAAACATGGGTGCAAACGCAGCAAGCTGAACGCACTAAGCATGTCCCACTTGCTGTAACATTAACTTATTTGTTCATGTCAATAAGACTTCTGGATGAAAAAAGGAAAAGCAGTGTTGTAAGAAGCAATTGCTATGACTGTCAATAATCCTAGGCAAGGTGTGTCTGTACTTGTTCACCGAATGATGGGTTTTAATTAGCTGAAATTAACCATTTAGTATTATAAAATACCGGTTTTCAAATAAAAAATTTGTGCTGTACCAAAAAAAAGATTAGAAATCTTAAAAATTTGAATGAGAAGATAAAATATTCCAAATAGCCAAAGCAATCCTCTGTAAATGTAAAGTCACAGGACTCATCAACTTTTATCATTTGCAGAAAAGCCACATAACATCAAGGCAGTTAATATTCCAACATGGAAGGTCACTTCTCTTAAAGAAGAAGAATAATGAAGGAGGAGGAGGAGGATATGAAGTTGAGAGGTGAATATATTGATGGGAGCCCTAGACGGGGTTGGAAGAGGGGGTATAGAAGGTATATATAATCAAAATACATTATATATGTATATATGTGTATATATATGCATGAGATTCTTGAAAAATAAAAATACCTACAAAAAACCCTTACAAAATAGAAACAGAACCAATCAAATAAAAATTGACTTTTCAAACCACCCCATTCCTTCCAAATACTTAACATTTGCTGTTCTCTAACATATCCCATTTTAGTGGTCACCACATCTTATTTGTTAGCCTGCATGTTTGTGTTTTGCTCCCCTAACACAGCACATAAGCTTTATAACATTACATGGCCTTATTACGGGCTTACTAGTAGTTTTTTTTTTTTTTTAGCAAAATGAAGATAACATTTTCTTTGAACTATTACTTCTATTTATATACACATTAGCTTACTCAAATTTATCATTGTAACTAATTGATCTTTCTATTGATTTAGAAATTTTGGCATTTAGTATAATAGCATTCCCTTTAGAAATTTAGTACTTTGCTCTAATTACAACATCTCATCAACATCTGAAAAATGACACACTTCTTTAGACTGTTTTAAATTAAAAAATAAGAAAAGCCAATTATTTTTGGTAGGCCAGTGGAGCTAAGGTTTGGATACATAGCCAAAGTGGTCTAGGAACTTTCCTCCTTAGGCTCTTGAGTGACAGGATGCACAGGTGGACACAGTAACAGACACAGACTTGACATAAGATGATAGAAAATAAAACTAAAATTAAGTTAATGGAAGAGTACATACGGGTTATATAAAAACAACCTAATGTTCACACGTTTTAAACTAATGAAGAAGAAATAATCTTCATCTTAATTTCATCTTACAGCTTCCAGGCCAAATGATTTTCATTACTTCCAGGGCCTAAATTATCAGTAGTGATGATTAAAAAACAGTTTCAACTGTGCCATTTAAAAATCACTTCTGTTGGTATGTTCAACTTACACAGTCTTCTTGTCCTGTCGAAGAAGTTTAGAAGAAAATTCACTTAGTACTTCAAGAAAAGCCAGATTAGGAGGTGGATATTCTTGTCCTTTCTGATTCTGGTATTTGAAGGCAAACTCTATTCCATCCCTGAATTTAAAGAAAATAACATTTTAATTTCTTCAGATAGTGTAGTTGTCTCAAAGGGCAAATATTATAAAAACATTTGGAAACATAGTAAAGTTGCTACTGAGGTTCAAAACAAGTATGGTAAATTCATATGGCAAAATAATGCTAATTTAATGATCTATTAGCTATCTTTTTTTTGAGACAAGAGTTTCTCAGTGTAGCCTTGGTTGTCCTGGAACTCACAGTGTAGACCAGGCTGACCTCGAATTCAGAGATCCACCTGCATCTCCCTCCTGAGTGCTGGGATTAAAGTCATGTGCCATCACTGCCCAGCCCCAATATATGTGTAAGGGTACTCTAAAAACCTTGGAAAGCAACTGGGTTGGCAGGAAATCTGTTTCTGGGAGTTACTCATGGTATCAACCAGCGTTGTGAGAACAGCTCTCTGTGTGTGGTACAGTATATGTCTGTAATAGTTTGAGTGAGAATATTCTCCAAAGACTCAGCTATTTGGATACTTGGTCCCCAATTAGTTTAGGAGGTATGATGCTCACCAGGAAGCTTTTGAAAGTATTGCATCTTTTTAAATACACATGCCCTATCAGAGTCTTACAGACCAAAGAACAGGTTATTAAACTTTTCTCTTTATACTACAGAAGGTGGGGTAAAATCCCCACAGGAGGTTTAAGAAAGCCTTTTTAAAGTAAGATAGTGCTACCCTATTACATTAATAGTTTAAGATCTTAGAGTTTGAAAATTCTGTTTTTATCACATTAAAAATGGGTCAAATAACAGTTGTTTATTTATATTCCAGTAAACATGAATAACAGGAGTTGTTTATCTCACTTGTGAAGCGTGGCAACTGCTTCTCGGGTCTTGATCTGGTCCAATCCAAATGTAAGGGCAAAGCGACGTGCCAGTTCTTTAATACCACTGACGTGGGCAGATGTCCTATCCAGATTAGGACCTTGTTCTTGAACAAGTTCATTGAATAACTGGTGGCATTAAATTAAAAAAAGGAAAAAAAGTATGGCTAAGAAATATTTGAAATTTTATTTACTTTTAGAATAGGTAATATAATAGAAAGAAGATATATTTTCAGAAACACAGTATAAAGCTACAAGCATGTATGATATAAAGGGTTCAGAACTTTTTTCACTTATTATATTGTAGGTCAGAATATCAGTTAAATATTCATATATTTGGATATAAAAGGATAAGATATTTTCAACTTAACAGAATACACTCATAATGTCTTAGGTTGGTGATTACCTATGTGGCATACATTCTATCAAAGTAAAAATAAAACTTCAGAGCAGTAATAATATTAAAGCACCATCCCATTACCAAATCTAGACACTAAGCTGCGCCTGTATAAATCTACCTTCTAGATTACAGGGTATTAAGGGTGCAGACTTGTCTAAAGCCATTCCCTCCTGACATATGTGATAAAGGAAAAACATAAGGCTTTACCTACTGAAGAGTTCTGCTTCCTGCTTACTGCTCTCTCCTGCGCAAACCATTCATTTTCTATAACATATATGCATGTTAAAAAAGCAACCTAAGTTCTTTATACTATTTCCTCTGCCAGCCAAGAGTTCATTTCCCTGGTTTCTCAATGGTATATATAGGTCCTGGGACGTATTTGCATTTATGTTCTTCACTTGGAGTCTCTGGGAACCATCAGTAAACTCTCAAGTTCTTAGGTCACATTCAAACTTGCTTTACTTGTTCCCTTAAGTTGCAAAACCTTTTCAGTGGATACAGTTGAATGTGCACCCAGTTTCAACTACTTGGGAGGGTGAGGTAGGAGGATCCCTTAGCTCAGTCTAGACAACACAGCGAGATACTGTCTTAAAAAACTAAATAAAAAGAAAAACAAAATTAGCTACTTCATGGGTTACTTATGCAATGTGTACAGTATATTTTCTTATTTGAATATTACTGACAACAATTTCTTGAAATTTATTTTGAGACAGAATTTCACTGAATCACTTGGCTGGCCTGAGACTTACACATATGCCTTCCTCTGCTTCCTAAGTGCTGGCATTAGGCACATGCCACTATGCCCGGCTAATTAAATACAATTTACAATTACTTTTAATTTTAAAAGCCATTATTATTATTTTGAGACAGGGTCTTATGTAGCCCTGGGTAGCCTAGAACTTGATATGTACACCAGCCTGACCTGGAACTCAGGCCAGCAAATTATTATTTCCTAAATTTTCCAATATAACACTTCCTTTGGCCCAAGAGTCAGTCTCCTTAGTATTTCATCTATTTAAGATATAAAGCACATTATGTATTAAAAATTAAATGAGATAAGACAGACATGTAGCACATAACAAGTACAGAGAACTTTTATCTATCCCCTCCCCAAATTTCTTACCTGTTGCAGACTGAGAATGAGGGTCTTAGCACACTGAATTTTATCAATCTGCCTGGTCTTACTCAGGGTTTCCTTAATGATATCACCATAGTCATTGTAATACTGTGAGATAAAAAGGAAACACACCTTAGAATTAGGAAATTCCATGACAAGACTATAGTGGTGAAGCTGGGCATGGTAGTGCACACCTTCAAACCCAGCACTGGGGAGGCAGCTTGGTCAACAGAGCTCCAGGACAGCCAGGGCTACACAGAGAAATACTGTCTTGAAAAACAATAAAGAAGAAGAAGGGGGGGTGCATTGGAGAAAGAAAAAGTAACTACTATCAATAGTTTTCTTTCTTCATCTTCAAAATAAGAGTTAAATAGTATTGTTTACATTAACGATTTGATATTTAAGATTATGAAGTAACTAATAAAAAAGCTGAAAATCCCAGGATAGGAAGTGATATATATATATATATATGGAAAAATGTTTTCTCATTCTTTTTTTATATGTTTAATTTTTTTTTGTTCATGCTTGTCTTGAGATACTGAACTTGCTTGGTATATGAACTAGGCTGGCCTTGAGCTCCTCACAATGATCCTCTTGGCTGTCTCCCATGTTCTAGTTCCTTATCCTTCATAATAGGATGGAAGACACATCATCTAAAAGGTAACAAGGTATTACTTGGCATGGTAGTTCCTACTTTTTAACTTTATTTTAACCTCCACACTTGTTTTCATAAAGGAGGCACCAGTTCACAGTTGAGTTGCAGTAAATAAGATGTGGGTTTCCCTTTTTCTACATCCTTGTAAGAATTTGGAGTTATTTATTTTGCTAATGACAATATTCTGATTCGAGGTGAGCTGGAATCTCACAGTTGTTTTGACTGACATTTACCTGATGGCTAAGAATGCCAAATACTTTTAAAAAGCTAACTATCTATCTCACAATACAATTTGTTGATTGACAGTTTTGATTTTTGGTATTTGTTTTGTAGATATTAATTCCTTGTCTGATAAGGAGATCTTTTTTAATTCTGCAGGCTCTTTTCACTCTGGTGACTATGCATAACCTAGTTAATGACAAGTCCTTACTTACTTGCTAATGTGAGCAATTTCCTTGCCTACTTGACTCCTATTCAGAAAGTTCTTATAACAATGCCTGTATCTTAAAATGTTTTCATATAGTAGTTTCAGTATTTCGGTTTTCAGTTAAGGCCTAGGCCTTTGATTCACTACGAGTTATTGTTTTGTGGAGGGTGAGAAGCATGGATCTAAATTTAGTTTTTTTCCCTAGTAGAACACACTTAAATCCAAAACTGTTTAAGTCTCAAGTGGCTTTAAAATCTCTATTTCTTTGGTGGTGATGTGATGGAACTTGGCTTGCAAACATGCTAGGCATGCTTAATGCCACTGAGTCACATAAAAGCCAGCCATATCTTGAGTGCACAACAAGATTCAAATTTGGATTGGGATTACAGTTATTCAAGCTATATAGAGATATAAAAACACAGACAAATATACAAGTGACTAAAAGGTACAAGTAATATTCTTAACAGTGGCAAAAGAAAACACTCCTGTGACTGGAGAACAAGGCAACGTACTCTGGGAAGTACTGTCTCCTTTCTGAGCCTGTCTGGCAATACCAGAGTTCTGAGCACTGATTTTACAAGATCAGGAAATAGAGCTTATAGAAAAAGAGAGAAGCCAAGAAAATGTTAGGAACTCATACTGTATGGAATAATTAATTAACACTATAGACTGATAAAGAACTTAAATACATTTACCAATGAGAAACTTTATCACAAAACTACCCAAAATACACTGGTGAAAACTATTAAATTAAGCTTCAGTTATTCATTCATTTTAATTACCTATTTCTCTACCACATAGGAAGGAGAAAAATATGAAACAATACCTTCATGTAGTGTTTAAAGATGTCTGCAGCTGCATGCATGTCAACAATATCATAAATGATAAGTTTGCTGAAGGCAGCAAGTAGGTTCCTTCTTTTATGCAAGGCTTCAATTTTATTAGCTTCATCTTCTTCATCACCCTCTAGCCACAGAAAATAAAGTAGTTATAAATTTAGCCTGTTAGTGCAGCGAATCTGTACAACTGAAAATTCACTGAATATTAATTCTGATTTATCTATTTATCTAGCTAGCTGCGCCAGGGACCAAACTCTGGGATTTGTACATGTTGGACAAATGTTCTACCAATGAGCTACAACCCTAGCTCCCTAGCTAATTTAGTTTCTAATGGGATGAAAACAGTAAGCTTATTACTTCAGAATAAATAGTAGGAACTAAGATCCCTATATTCTAGCAGTGCCTACAGATAGAAACCACTTTTCTTATATTTTTATCATATTTATCCTAAAATGCTGCCCTTTCCCATTTTCTTCATTTCTTTTTCTCTTTTCTTTCTTCTTCTTCCTCTTTTTTTTAAAGGCTTTATTATGTATAGTGTTGGCACCAGATCCCATTACAGGTGGTTGTGAGCTACCATATGGTTGCTGGGAATTGAAGTCAGCATCTCTGAAAGAGCAGGCAGTGCTTTTAACCTAAGTCGTATTTCTCCAGTCCTCCTTTTGTAAAAATATTTTTTTTATTATTTACTAATGTGTACATTGTGTGCATGTCTGTATATGTGCATGTACTTGAGGTTAGGGCCATCCCCTTGAGCTGGAGTTACAAGCTGTTGTAAGCTGCCTGATGTGGGTGGTGGGAATTAAACTTGGGTCTTCTGCAAGAACAATACACATTCTTAACCACTGAGTCATCTCTCCAGCCCCAATTTTCTTCATTTCTTATATACTAATATATTCCTCCAGAGAACTTTCTCAGGTATGGACAAAAAGATTTGGAAATGGAAATATATGTAATAGCTAATTTTTGGTGTTTCTACTACATGTGATTACATAATTGGCCAGAAATTATATACACAAACACATATAATGCTTATTTATTTATATGTATGTGTTTGTGTCTATGTGAGCATATGCCATATGTGTATAGATGCTCCCTTGATGGAGTTATAGGCACCCAGTAGTGAGCTACCTGACATGGGTGCCAGGAACTGAACTTGGGTCCTCTGGAAGAGCACCAAATGCTCTTATCCAATGAGTTCTCTCTAGTCCAAAATCAAATGCATTTTCATTTTTACTTATTTAATTAAAAATAATTTATTTAATGTTACGTGCACGAGTGCTTTACTTCCATGTATATATGCACCATGTGCTTGACTGGTGTCCAAGGATCAGAAGACAGCATCAAATATTCTGAGACTGGAAACTGATGACAGTTGTAAGCTGCCATTGAACCCAGGTCTTCTGGGAGAGCAGCAGGTGCTTTTAACCACTGAGCCATCTCCAGCTCCCAGTGAATCATATTTTTAAAGTTACTAAAAACTTTAACAACAAATATTGTCTTTTCCTCAAATTTTGAGCTTTAGATTCCATTGGCTTTACCTGTAGTCCTAGAAAAAGTTGTCCTTAAAGATTTAGAGGACAGCATTTGTGACTGTATTGACACTCTCACATCCTGGCCCATTTGTATTTGGGATTAGTATTTTTCCTTGATACAGATACACTTAATCTCAATTCCTCTTCTTTTGTAAACAATGCTTTAAGATGTTTGAAATCAGTGGGTAAATCTTGTCCCTTGAGATGAATATATATTCCAAACATACTCTGTTCCAGTCTTAGTATTTTTCAAATATTTTGTTAAAAATAACACACTGGTGGGGCTACATACTGAAGCCTCAGGCATTGTGTATACTAAATAAGAGTTTTACCAATAAGCTATGCCCCTAGCCCAATATAGAACATTCTATTAGTATCAAGAAGCATGGGGCTAAAAAATGTCTTTTTACTATTATTATTTATTTATTTATTTATTTATTTATTTATTTTTGAGGCTGGGTTTCTCTGTAGCTTTGGAGCCTATCCTAGAACTAGCTCTTGTAGACCAGG
>LOJH01031940.1:321-16684 GCA_001685095.1 Ellobius talpinus
TATAGTGATGCATGTCTTTAATCCTAGAATAATGATGCATGGCTGTAATCTCAGTATAGTGAAGCATGTCCGTAATCTCATAACTCAGGAGACAGAGGCTGGAGGATGGAGTGTACCAGGTGAAGCTTAACTTAGTAAAACTCTGTCTCAACAACATGTACATAAAGAAAATATAATTTTGAGGGAAAAGTCTGTTTTTCCATGCAAATATGAGGGATTTCTCAGGGCAACCCTTTGCTCTGAGAACTATCCCAGGAAGAAGCCAAGGAAACACAGACTTGGAGATCCTCTGGAGACTTGCCTGCCAGCAAGTGATTTCCTTTCTAAAGGTCAGAAATTGGGAAAAAGATCCAATCATCTAATCAAATTGACTTTTAGAATTAACTTTACAAAGCATAAAGCCACAGCCTCTGATTCTCAGGGAGCCTAGCGGTGTATTTATGTCAACAAACAACTTAGAAAGAAAATCTCACTCCCGAAGGCCTGGCAAAATACATGTTGGACACAGATTAATAATGATGCAGAAAATTAATTATAATGAACTGTTGCATCCATTCTTTGAGTGTGATAGCCTGGAAAATAATGTATTACAAAACAGTTTATGTATCACCATCGCCTAGAAGCTAGTAAATGTTAAAAACAAGTGAAAAACCCATTCATTTACTTATTCTTTAAATGTTTGCTTAATATCTACTAGATACCAGGTACCATTCTTAAAATTTTTTTTCATTAATCCTTTGAGAATTTCATACAATGTATTTTCATCATATTTACCCCCGAATCTTCCCAGTTACTCTCTCACCTCCACAGTTTTGTGGGGTTATTTGGTTTTTGATAACCCATCAACTCCAATTGGAGTTGTCCACGTACACTTTTTATACACATTCCACTGTGGTTGACCTACCAGGAACAACATCCTTAAAGAGTATAGACTCCCCTTCTCCCAGCAGCCGCCATTTGTCGCTAGCTCCTCAGCTATGGGTGGTGGCTCATGAATCCCTTCCCCCTGTGCTCTAAGGCTGTCTGGCTTGAACTTGTGCCACAGCTTCTGTGAATTCATCAGCTCAACTGTCCTGTGATGTCCAGAAGCATCCTCAGTTCCACCCTTCTCCTCACTGGCTCTGACAATCTCTCCACCAGTTTGGGGCTGAGCAACTCAGCTAACACTCATTCTCTGTGCTTTGAGGAGTTGTGAGTTGCCCTGGTAACCATCATCCGCTCACACATAAACTCCTTTGATGAGGTTTGAGGGAGAGAAATGAATTTCGAAGGTAGCTTTGAGGCTGTATCCATTTAAGCACAGTAACTGTAGTAGGTACCACAGCCGAAGTCCTCACCCTGGCAGAAGCTCCACTGGACCAGACTACACAGAACATCAGCACTGGCTACCTGCCTCTTCCTTTGGAGTGCCACGGCATCAGTGGGCATGTGCATAGGGAGATAGAAAAACAAAGATCTCTGGACAACCCAAGAAGTCTCAGTTTTAAAGGATCATATTAAAAACAAGGAAACAGAATTGTATCTCCACACCCAATACAAACAATCATTTTCCCCCACTTACAGTGGTGATCCTATTAATGTATCCTGACAGGCTTGTTTTGAATCATGTACAGGAGCATCCCAAAGCAGCCCTGCAGGGCCACTTAGATAAAAATCTCTCCACCTGGACCAGTGTTTCCAAACTCTGTCATGGATGAGGAGCATGGGGGGACTCTAAGGTTGGCCCTGTCAAGAAGAATTGCAGCTAGATTCATGTCTTCTGTAATGTCAAGGTCTTGAGCCAACTCTGTTTATTCTCCCAACAGTTCATGCATTCATCAATGCCCTCATCCATATATACACCCGTCCATTCGTTCACATATGTGTAGTATGCATTGTGGGCTAGGCAATTTGGGGAACACAACTATGGAAATGAGAGCTGGCTTGTGACCTTGTAGAACTCTGGCCAATTGGAGGAAGTGGTATGAGCCTCCCTCTTGTGTCCCCTTTCTTATGGTGACTATGAGAAGCATG
Source organism: Ellobius talpinus (assembly GCA_001685095.1). NCBI lineage: Eukaryota > Metazoa > Chordata > Mammalia > Rodentia > Cricetidae > Ellobius > Ellobius talpinus. Next base: position 2,335 of record LOJH01031940.1, read on the forward strand.
GTAGTCAGGGTTTACTTTCATGACTAGTATGGACAACTTAACCCCAGTGCAATATGGGAACTTCAGCGTGGGACAGCTCTGTCAGTTTATGTAACACAGGCTTTGGTTTCTGTATGTATTGATCTCAAATAATTCTTTCTAAGTGCCCTCAGGACACAGCTTACATTAGTTAAAGCAGACAGTCAGTTTTCTTTTCCCTGGTCATTCTTATCTGAGGATTACACGGTCAGAGAAGAAACTTGATCGAGTAAGTGATCTCCTCCAGTATCCAAGGCTAGGGACACAGCGTTGATTTTGTGATCTGGTTTTCAGAGTGTAACAGTGGAGTAAGTAGAAATCTTCCTGACATCTGACTTAAGCTGTAGATGACCAGTTTACCAGTTCAAACAAAAAAGTCTTCTTTTCTGACCAGCCCAGCCATCAGGGTCACCAAAATTCAATTTCAAGATGACCAGGAACCCAGATTGGCATGCATTAATGTCATAGTCCATTTGATTGCTGGTAAACTAAGAGCTTACTCAGAGAAAAAGGGATTGCGTTGGCTAACTTTATATCACTTTGATACAGGTTAGAGTCATCTGAGAGGAGGGGCTAGCCCAATTAAGAAAACACCTCCATAAGATTGGGCTGTAGGCACGCCTGGTGAGGAGTGGTTCTCACCTGTGGGTCACGACCCTTTAGCAAACCTCTGCCTCCAAAAATATTTATATTATATTATAATATATAAATATATTATATTATAAATATATTATAATTATATTTATAATTATATTATAACAGTAGCAAAAGTATGGTTATGAAGTAGCAACAGAAATAACTTTATGGTTGGGAATCACCACAACATGAGGAACTGGATTAAAGGGTCACAGCATTAGGAAGGTTGAGAGCATTTTCCTAATTAGTGATAGATGGGGGAGGGCTCAGCCCATTGTGGGTGGGGCCATGCCTGGGCCAGTGGTCCTGGGTTCTATAAGAAAGCAGACTGAGCAAGCCATAGGGAGCAAGCCAGTAAGCAGCATCCCTCCTTGACCTCTATCTACATGGGCTCCTGCCTCCAGGTTCCTGCCCTGCTTGACTTCCTTGAGTAATGGACTATGACATGGAAGTGTAAACCAAATAAACCCTTTCCTTCCTAACTTGCTTTGGTCATGGTATTCACCACAGCAATAGAAACCATGAATAGGGTAAGGATTAAAGCCAGGGCCTCTTTTCCAGTGCTCTTATTACAACTCATGTATCTAGAAGCTTCTGTGGAGGAATCTCCTGAAACACATTCAGGCTTTCATATTAACCGTTTATTATAAGAAGAGCAACGGCAAATGTTTGCTGGGTGTTTCTAATGCTAGAACCTGTCCAGAGATTACACACATGTCAATATCTGCCATCTTTACATCAGAACAGGTTTGTCCTACATGTTCTGTTTTTGACAGTCTGTTCCTAGATGTGCCATCAGGACATCAATTTAATTTCCTCACAATGATATCAGGCCTGGTGACTTATTCTTAGCTAAGCACTCGGTGTCAGAAAATTATAGGAATAATTAACATGGTGATAAAGTTAAAATACTACTCTAAAATCTATATGGATACCTAAAATTGCATAATTAGGGCTGGGGGATGGTTCAGTCAGTAAAGCTCCTGCCATACACGCACGAGGAACTGAGTTTGACCCCCCAGGCTCTACATAAAAAGCCAGGCAGGAGTGTGACCCCAGCATTTGTGGAGTGGACGGAGACAGATGGAACCCTGAAGGTCTCCACCGGCCAGTATAGTCAGACGACCCTGTTTGAAGAGACAGAGGTAGAGAGAAGTCTAGGGAACATGCCCAGTGTTGACCTTCACAGGCATGTGCGTGCACCCCCCATCCCACACAAGCATGTGCATGCTACACAGATAAAAATAAAAAGAAAATAGTGTAATTGTGCTCCAATTCTGTAGAATACAAAGAAACTGTTCAACTTGGGAATCTAATATCTAAGAATGTCCCCAGAGAGTAATGGACTCTGCATTTTGTACACTTCACCCATCCACACATAGTATGTCTGCTAAGATAAAGACCAAGACCAATCAAGTACGTAGATCAATGTAATCTGGGTCACTTGGTCGAGTTCACTAGGGAATTTTCAATAAATCTTCCTTTTATTCTGATCAATTTCACTATTTCTCACTATTTGTTTCTGAGTGGTTTCCTTTCTTTACAGGTTCATTTAATCATTTGAGAATTCTTCTCAAAAATGCTTACTAAGTAACTAGTTTATATGACAAAGAAGTAACATGAAAGGACATAAAAAGTTAGTTGATCAGTGAAATAATACATGAGTGGACTCCACTGCTTCATCTTGTTTTTAAATTCTTTATTTCTTGGCCTGCCCTCTCCCCCATCACCCATCTCCCAAGTGCACATGCGCAAGCTTGTGCCAGAGCATGACCCCAACAATGCAAGATGCAGCGGTAGAGAGACTGATGGGAACAGTGGGAAAGGACTGTAGTGAGTGCTCACTCTGCTTCCCATTGATGGAGACGCTACCTGGACCTCATTTCCTCAGGCTACATCATCACCTAACTGCCAGCCCTGCTGAAATGATCAAATAAGCAAGTATGTGTGACAGAAAGCAAATTATAGGTCTTTGTAGCAGCGTTGACACAGACGTGCAGAAAACATTTCCCCGTAGTATTTCTGGTTGGGCTGTGATCACTGGAGACTCTTCTGATCTCTACAGCAATCTGACCTGTGCCTCCTGCTCCATGGGGACTGTGTTAGCCCTTTGGTAAAACCAGACAGAGCGGCTCCCTTGCCTCTGCTCCAGAGCATGGCACATATCTGACGCACGCACAATGCGTCCAGCGTAGATTTTAGCCATGTGTGTGAACTCCATCCCAACCTGCTTTAGAGTGGCTAGGCTGAGGGAGGCTTGTGTTGTAGTTCTTGCTCTGTTGTGAAGAAAATATACAAGAGAATACTTTAAAGGAAGAACGATTCATTGCAGCTCCTAGTTCCAGAAGGTTGAGTCTATGGTCACCTGGCCCTGTGTTTCTGGGACTAGAGTGAGGCAGAACTTCATGGAGGGGTGTGCATGTGTGTGTGTCTGCGTGAGTGTGTGTGTGTGTCTGTGTGTTTGTGAAGGGGGACCAGAAACAAGGTACCCCCAAGGACTAACCACCACACACCTACTTCCTCCAGCTATGTCCCACCTCCTAGTGTCTCCAAAATATCACCACCAGCTGAAGTCCAAGCCCCTAACACCTGAGTTGGGGGGTATTTTATAACCTAACCATAACAAGGGCAATATATATTTCAACCTCTCAGGCTCCAGTGGGGCTGCTGAAGCACCAGCAATCCGTACCAACTGCCAGGAATCTAGGGCAGTGCAGCCTTGCTGCGGAGACCGGGCTGAGTCTGACCCACTTCTTGTTCTGTTCATACAGTTGCCATGTAGAGACCCCATTCCGACTGTGTGCACTTGAAATACCTTCGGTGATTATTTCTTCAGATTTCAACTTACAGTAAATAATTTTGAAAATAAAAATACTACGGGAAAGAAAATTGGCCTCCTTTAGCAAATTAAACTTATATTCAAATTTAATTAACCAAGAAACCCTCAAACCAGTTAGCATGTCACCTCGCATTGACAATTAATTAGTTTTGCTCTAAAAAAAAACCTCTGCAGGTATTGAGCAAAGAGTTCTAGATTTGGCTTTGTTTTCTCTGCCAGCGCTGCCCGTTTCTAGTTCTCACGCCTTGACGGCAGTTTGCAGCTTCAGGCAACACATTATATCCAAAGTGTGTAACTCGGTGTCAGCTTTAAATGTCACAGAATCAACGTACAGAGGGATGGGCATGACACACTATGGCTTCAACCGTGAAGACTTTAGGAGTGAGCAACATGACCACTTTCCAAGGGAATGGCTGCCCTTGGTTTGTAAGCAGGTGGCCCGATTCTGGTAGATCATGGACCATCTTCCTTTTAACTTTGCATTAGCATATGGATAAGTGATTTAGCCTGATGTAATGAGAAGAGCATTAAACTCATCAGAACCTTGAAGTCAGATTATATGGAATATGCTTATTCCTTGAAGGAATTTTAATTTTGGTTGGGCAGTCCATATGCTGATAAGAAACACATACATCTTTTATGAACAACAACTTCTCAGCAGAAAAGTCAAGTACTCCATTCTCCAAGGAGCAGCTGTAAATTCACTTATGTCTGTCTTCCTCTGCCTGTAATTTATAAACAATCTAAATAACTATCTAAATATCATAGAGACATGGTGTCTTAGTCAGTGTTCTATTGCTGGGAAGAGACACCATGACCATGACAGCTCTTATAAAAGGAAACGTCTGATTGGGGCTTGCTTATAGTTTCAGAGGTTTAATCCGTTATTCTCAGCATGGTGACACACAGGCAGACAAAGTAGGTTCGAGTTCTCTATCTGGACCTGCAGGCAGCAGCAAGAGAGAGACACTGAGCCTGGCTTGAGCTTTTGAAACCCCAAGACCCATCACCCCTAGTGACATACTTCCTCCAACAAGGCCAACTTACTTCAACAAAGTCACACCTCCTAACACCTTCCAAGGAATGCCACTCCCTAATGACCAAGCATTCAAATATATGAACTTATGATGAAACCACCGCACATGGTTTCATTAATTCCATTTAATATGGCCAGCCAATTTCCGATTACTCCTTTTCAGAGAAGTTAGCAGTAATGTTTATTAACTAGAACCATCTCTATCTGGCATTGGGTGGGAGCTGTAACCTGCATTTCCAGTTATTTAGGTCTGGTGTTTACGTTTCTCACTTGTATGTCAAGCCAGGCTTGCACGGGTGTGCCACAGGAGGGGGTAGGAGAATGTCCAGTTTTCTTGGTACTAAGCATGTTTGGGTCTAGGTAGATATAACAGAAAGATCTGCAGGCGTTGGGGTGGGCTTCTGAGCAGAAAGGCTCTGTATTAGTTTCATTGCTTATTGCCATGATAAAATATTCTGACAGTAGCGACTTAAGTGTTAGTCCCAGGTGTGACAACCACTGCTTCTGGGACCGGCAATTAAATCAGGTAACTGCTAACCCTTCTTCCTTTTTTTTTAACTCATAATTTTCAATACAAATCCCTCCTCTGATTGACTCATGTCATCGGGTCAGATGGAGGTGGTGACGAAAGGACAATGCTGTGGGAAACCATAAAACTTCCGCTTTCAGCACTACTTAGAACTCCAGGCTGCTTAACCTTGAGACTTTCATGTGCTGCTGTAACTCCAAAGGCTGGATTGATTAAGAACAGTGTGGGGGCTGGAGAGGTGGCTCAGCCGTATGCTCACTGCTCATCCTGAGAACTCAGTTCCCAGCACCGGTGTTGGATGGGTCACAAGCACCTGTAACTCCAGCTCCAGGGTTTCCGACACGCTCTTATCCACTCTGTAGGCACACACACACACACACACACACACACACACACATGCACACGCACATGCACACACACACTGAAAGATCTAAAGAACTCCAGTGTGGCTCTATGCTATCCCTTCAGCAGGATGCAAAGCTTTCAGACAGGTCTGGGGCCGCAGAAGAAGGTGAACACATGGTGTCCGTCTTCAGTGAGTCCACAGTGCAGTGAGGGAGACGGCACCAAAACAGACCACACTGCAAAGGAGTCTCTGGGTCGGGACTGAACCCTGATCCTCTTTTTAAGACGCATTGCTTTAAAATATCACTTAAATAAGACTGTATAAGGCTGCTGAGGTGGGTGGGGTCGATTCCTAAGAGAAGAACAAATGCACAAACATTCTCACCATGGGCTGCAAACGAGATTCACTCGCAAAACTCAACCTAGTTTCAAGTTGTAACACATTCCCTGTAATATTTTAGGGTGATATTGTTGGATAGAAATGGTCAGCCATGTTTTGCCTCCTAGCAGTAAATGTTTTATCTGAAGCCATGTCATGAATTATCATTCCTAATGAAACGGATCACTTGCATAGAAATCAGAACAACTCCAAGACCCATATAAATATATATATTTTGCAGTCTCTGGGTGACATAGAAAAGCCTTTCCCCACAACCAGTTAGGAAACAGAAAGTCGATGGAGTATGGGATGGGGTGGGCGCTTTTATTCCTACGATGGGAATTCCAAAGTGACGATGTTGTATTTCATAGCGGAGCCAGAATACTTTGAAATGGGTGTTATTTCAAGATGAGCCATTGCTGGTGTTTGCTACACCTGGATGGCATAACTCATAATTTTCCAGAGGGTCCGCCTCGAACCACAAGCTCTTGCCACCTCTTCTCGCTATTTGTCATCTGTTTTATTATCTTCTCTCCCTGTGTCATTGACTCCGTGGATTTCCTGAGAATGCCGGTGATCTGTCATGTCATTGCTCATTATCAGAGAGTCTTAATCCTCCGAGCCTTGACATATTCTATAACAGCACAAGAGCCCTAATGGCGTCAGCCATTTTCACAGTAAATTGTAACTTGGGTTGCCCTTCACACACTGATGGAGGAGATTTGATGGCCACAGTCTCACTCCTAGGTCAGGACCCCGTCTGGGTAGCAGGTGTGGCTGTGTGAGGCCCTGTCATTTTTCAGCTGATCCCCCACCCATGCATTGTCTGAATTGGGTTGAGTAGACCTCGAGTGACCTCTTAATTTGTATAAATACTTTCTTCACCTTTCTGAGCGTTCCACCCTTGAACGCCCCTCAGATAAGATGAGATATTCTCGGGGCGTGCTTGCATGTTCTGGGCAGAATCATAAAAAGGATAAAGGTCCTTAAAAAAATCACTGTGTGAAAGGAGAGTGTTATGGGAGGGAGATGTGGGGGAGAACCTTCTAAAACACACTTTGTTTGAAAAATGCCATAATAGTATCTAGTATCTGTATGCTACACTGAAAAATAAAAATTAATAAATAACAAAGAAAAGTTTCTGATGGAGGAGGGTCATCTGTCTATGTGTTACTTTTATTGGTTAATAAAGAAACTGCCTACTACAAGTTTCTAAATTAAAAAAATGACTGCATTGCCTGATTTTTTTCTGGCCAACGTTTAAGGAAAGTTCTACTCTTTTTAAAGCTAGTAATTCTTCAAATATGAAAGTCTATTTTATACTAATCATTGGACATCAAGTATGGTAGGCTCCAATTTAACTATCTTGAGATACACTGAGGATTTCCATTTAATTGCTCTACACCTCTGAAAAGCCAACATTGCCATCTAATAAATAGCCTATTGTACAAATGTAATAAACAAGAAAAAAGGTCATCCTTAAGTTTCCACTATGATTGACAGCTGAGGCCTAAAATGACTTCTCTGTTTAAACCAGGTAAATCCACCCTATGACTATTGATAACATTTTTCAACTTTTAACTCAGTGGACCTGGCCATTGAGAATAGGAGACCATCGCATGAAGGTCACATCAGTTCTAAGCTGATTCCTAAACCCACATTGATGTGGAAGGAGAGCAAAGAGGTGGTGAGGGGGATGGAGAGCCCAGAGGGAAGAACCACACCCAGCGTGAGCATCCTCTATCTTTCCTCACAGCAACAGTGCCTAGCATGGTGCCATTTTCTAGACACAGGTTCAGTAAATATTCATTTCATCCTGCTAGGGAGATGATCTTTTTCCTCTAAATAAGCACTGGGAAGTTCATGAAATTAATGGGTAGTTAAAGAGGTGCACTGGGGTGAATACCTTCAGGAAATATGTCATGCTGTCCTTCGTTGGAACAAGACAGATAAATATGGCCTTTTAGGTTTATTTGCTATTTGAAAATTTGTTAAAAAAAAACCCACCTGTTTCCCCTGATATGGGGGAAAGAACTTGCAGGGCAAGAATTTTGCAAACTGCACTTCTCTCCAGAATGTCAGCCGTTTCAATTCTTTTGTGACCGCTTGCTTCTCCTTTTATGTCCCAGCATAATGCCATTATACATGGGTGATTTCTAAACTTTAACCTTCTCCTATCTGTGTGTCATTGAAGTGCTATATAAAAAGAGCTGAAGCAGCTGGCCTCCTCAGAATTGGAATATATAAGACAGATCAGAGAGCTGGTTAATATAAATGATGTCAGAATTAAAGTGCCATTGAGGAATCCGTGACTATAAGGGATATTCTATTCATTTCAAATTTCTGAAATTTTCCTAATATGAATTATACACACATTTTACAAATGAAACAACTTAAAATTTGTCTCAAAACAATTCTTTTTAATCAAATCCAGTTTTTCTTAGTGGAAGCCAGTGAGGCTTTCCTAAGTGGACTGGCAATTCTAAGAGTCTTTATGTTCAGTCTCTGTGCTGCAAGACACAGGAAATCGCCTGCCTCCTCCCTGCGTGTTTTCCTCTCTGATATTTCTTTTAAGTGGTTTCCACCCACCACTTAGACACTTGCAGTGACAAAATAGGAGGCTGATTTATCAAGAATGGGCTCTCTCACTTTTAGAAAATTTCTCTTCTAATTGTAAAGCCCAATATGCTTTTATGTTTCACCTAGTGTTTTGCTCTGGTAGATTTTTGTCACACAAATCTAATCCCTGTTTAAAGGTAATGTGGTTCAATGCCAGGGTCCTCCATCGAGACTCAATCTTAGCTCCAGAACTTGTTATGTATCTCACTGAAGTACCCTTCATTGGTACACTAAGCCCTTTGTGACACTCTTTATTTAGCTTCCTAAAAGATCCTATAAAAGCAGATAGTGTTTTTTCTGAGTCTTACTGGGGACAATCCAAATTGGTAACAGTCAATGTGATGATGATAATAAAAATTAAAATGATAATGATGTGCCAGGCACTATGTGAGCACAATAGTCAGAATTTATTCAGTTTGCCTACTATTACCTGCTTAGTATCTACGTTAGTCACTTTTCTCATTGCCATGACAAAACACCCTGACAAAGGTAATTTATGGAGGGTATGGCACATCCATCATGGCAGGGGATTTGGAGGATGTGGCATGTCCCTCATGGTAGGGGATTTGGAGGGTATGGCATGTTCATCATGGTGGGGGATTTGGAGGGTATGGTATGATCATCATGGCGGGGGATTTGGAGGGTATGGCATGATCATCATGGTGGGGGATTTGGAGGGTATGGCATGATCATCATGGTGGGGGATTTGGAGGATGTGGCATGTCCCTCATGGTAGGGGATTTGGAGGGTATGGCATGTCCGTCACGGTGGGGGATTTGGAGAGTATGGCATGCCCATCATGGAGGGGGATATGGAGGGTATGGCATGTCTGTCACGGTGGGGGATTTGGAGGGTATGGCATGCCCATCATGGAGGGGGATATGGAGGGTATGGTATGTCCGTCACGATGGGGGAGTCATGGTGCCAGGAACATGAGACAGCTGGTGACATTCCTACAGTCAGGAAGCAGACGGATGCTGGCCATCTGCACACTGTCCTTTTATTCAGCTCAGGACCCCGGTTTATGGTATGATGTCATCCATAGTTAAGATGGGTCTTCCCACCTCAATAAACTAGATAATCCCTAACAGGCATCCTAGAGACTCTTCTCCAAAGTGAGTCTAGATCTCTATCTAGTTCTGGCCAAGGTGTCAGGAATATTAACCAGCACACTATCAGAAGAAGCTGTTTGCTTAAACTGAGGTTAAGGTCTGAAGGGCCTCTGGAGCTGGCTTTGTTTTGTGCTAAGTGGAATCTTCATCTAGGATTCAAAAGGTAGCCAATGAACATAGTTAACACCCTTGCTTGATGGGCACTTTCTTCTGTTTGTCATTTATTTCTCCTTAGTATCTTTTAGAGATGGCCCCTCTGTTTCTACCATGCCCACTGCTCTTTTTTCAGGAAACTAAATAATACAACTCCAGGGTCAGCCATGCTCCTGTAGTGACACCTTGCATGGTGAAGGGTCACTCCTGGGATCATGGTGAAGGGTCACTCACAGGAGCATGGTGAAGGGTCACTCCTGGGAGCATGGTGAAGGGTCATTCGCGGGAGCACAGTGAAGGATCACTCACAGGAGCATGGTGAAGGGTCATTCGCAGGAGCACAGTTAAGGGCTACTATTGGGAGCACGATGAAGGCTCACTCACGGGAGCCCAGTGGAGGGTCATTCACAGGAGCATGGTGGAGGGCCACTCATGGGAGCATAGTGAAGGGTCACTCATAGGAGCACGGTGAAAGGTCACTCATGGGAGCACGGTAAAGGGCTACTCACTGGAGCACAGTGAAGGGTTACTCATGGGAGCATGGTGAAGGTCACTCATGGGAGCACAGTGAGACATTACTCACAGGAACACTAGCAAGGTGTCACTACAGGAGCATGACTGACAGGGAAGCTGTATCACTGCAAAGCCCACCCAAGTATGGGTGATGACTCTGAAAGCTGCATCCCTGGGATGCATACGATTTGCAGTTAGCATTATGAAGCCTTCTCTCCCAGCAGCTGTGTACTGCCTAGATACCCCAGGAATGGGTCATATGAGTTCCCTGAGCTTTATGACCTGTCTCTCCCTACAAGAGGAAGGCTTCAATCCTGAGGAAAGAGCCACACAGCAGAGAGTGAGCAGTTCCTTTCTGTGGCTGTTACTAGGCATCACCCCTAACCTAGTGGCTCAAAGTACATTGATAATTTATTAGCTTTTGTGGTTTCTGGGGGTTGGAAATTCAGATAAGAGGTGACAGGTAAGGTTTCTGTCTACGCCTTGATATCTGAGACCCTGGCAGAAAATGTGACAGAAATAATCTAAAGGACAATTTACTCATGAATCTGTCCTCTGGAGTCCACACATGTAACCCAGGCTTCCATGTAGTCTTTAAAAAAAATTGCCTTTGGTAACTCAACCTTGAAAGTCACACAATAGTTCATTCATTACATCCTGCAGACCAAGGCAACTTCAAATTTCCTCTCAGGATCCAGGAGGAGGAACACAGACCCCACCTCAACAGCGGAGGTGCCATGGTTTAAGAACATATTGATAGAACCATCTTTAAGTCTTCTATAGTGGGCAGGGTAAATGTGTGGATAAAGTGACATTTCAACCACGTGCTTCTGTCCCTGGGGGCAGGGCTAGGAATGGGAGGTGGGAATATACTGGGAGTGTTTGGAGACTAGTAGGGGTGGCCTACTCTTAATATTTACTGCCTAACAAATAGACATCAACAAATCAATAAACATTAACAAATCAAAGGGAGGAGTGTGTGGTGAGTGAGAGGGAGCATGGGAGTCTGAGGTGGTGAGAAGGTCTTGGGCTTAGTTTTAGTTATAGCAGATAAAGTTTGAAGTGGATTAGGTGTGTTGTGTGAGACAAGGTCTGGGTGCCTGGAGAGGGGTCTGTTTTATTCTGAGACAGGGAGGGGTGAGTGCCTACAAGCTGTGCAGAAGGCGATGGGTCGTGTAGTCTTAGGGATGGCAAGTTAGTGACGTTTATTACTCAATACTCAAGTGGAAGTACTGAAGAGGCATTTGGATAAATAAATAGCAAGCTCTGTAGCTGAGCTGGGCAGAATGCTAGGAGAGCCACTGGCTGAAGATGTGATCTCCAAAGCCAACATCAGTGGCTGCACACAGAAGTAGGGACCAAGCCCCATGTCCCCTGTGAAAAGGACACCAGAAGAGAATGGGGTGCCCTGGAAGCTTAGGGGGCAAGGAGGAAGGATGCAAGCATCCTTGGCTCTGACAGGTCTAGGTTGGGGGCTGAGGCCATGACAGCCATCATGCAGTTCTTGGTAACCATCTGAGCAGTTTCAGAGGGCTGGGGACAGTCGCCCAACTGAAAAAAGCTTGCAGAGAATGGAAGGAAGGGGGTTGGATGAGAGGTTGACAGGTCGCACTTGCTGGGATTTTGGCTCAGACGAGTGAGGACAGCACCACAGTTAGCTGCAGAAGTGTCATGTGAGCTTTAGTTTTCCAAAAGAGACAAAGAACAGAGGGCTCATATGCTGGATGGACGGATCTAGCAGAGAGTGGAGGTGGGGCATGGAGGAGGGACACCCCTGGGCATCAATCTTGTGCATGCCTTAGTTACAAGGAAGCCTGTTTCTCTAACCTGTGGCTCGTATGAGATGGGCATACACGGCAGAGACACAACCTCTTCTAAGCTGTTCCTCGGTACCAGTCCTGCCCCAGGTGATGGTGGCCAGTGGGTGGCACAGTCATGGCCAGACTTTTCTCCACTCTGCAAAGAATCCTTGATATAAGGGAATAAGCACCACCTCAGTGCCCCCAACACACACACACACACACACACACACACACACACACAAGTTAAAGGCCAGTCAGGGCTATATAGTAAGACTGTCTCCTCCTGCCCCCATAAAAGTTCCATATATATCTATATATTTATATAGAAAGACATGGCACACTACACCAAGAATTAACTCAGAAATAGTCTAACAGGATGTGTGTGATACTTTTGTCTCACACCACTGTTTGCCTTGCTTCTGTCTTTTCTATAGCAGGATTATCATATCTTACGTGTTGCACTGCACCTGAATGACGGACGATGTGGTGTGACCAGCCAGTGTTATTGATGATGCTGACAGCCACACCCTCCTACTTGTCCCCACCTGTGCCTTTCTGTGTCCCATTGTTACTTTGACCCCCTCCTTCCTTATACTTGCCCATAGATAGCATCTTGTCCTTAACACCTGCCCTGTGCAAGAGTCCATTATCCAGCTGAGGAGACGATAGTCTGTGCCCTGTGCCTCACCATAGTGGATCTTTTGGTTTCACTGTTTCTCATGCCAGTTTGCTTTATGTCTCTCCAGTGCACTGGGGGTTGGATCTTACTTCCACAGCCAGAGCATGCCCCGATTGATCACTACCAGGTTCTTCATCTGACTGGCTTTACAAGGTGTAAAAGTTTTTAAATGAACCCATGTGGTTCTTCACAGTTGGGCTTATGCCAGAGAAATTGGGATGGGGGTGATTAACAGAATAGGTGTTCCATGTCCTCCAAAGATGACCGGCTTCATTCATGTCTGAGTGTTGTGGAGAACAAGCCAGTCTTTGTAACGTGTGATCTTAGAGCCATGTGATTGTATAGCTCCTTTCTCCTGTCTCAGTGATTACATAGCTTGTTAATTAAGTTCCCTATGCAACAGGGTACTAAGAATGAAGACAGAAGGGATAATTAAGGAGATCTTTAAGAGAAAGGAGAGAAGTAGCCAGTCCCGTGCTTCTGATTGTCACATCATCTCCTCCTTATTGTCCCCATGCAGAGCTGCCCAGAAGTTAAACCTGTCATCCAAGAAGAAGAAACAACGGCCCTCAACGCCGTCTGCTGCGGAGGCTCCCCTCTTTGCTACCAGCTTCAGTGGGGTCCTGCAGACCTCGCCTCCCCCGGCCCCACCCTGTCTCCTGAGGGCCGTCAACAAGGTGAAAGACACTCCTGGCATGGGCAAGGTAAGTGCCAGTTGTTGCCTCTACGGTCGGTTCCGTGCATGGCGCACTGAGCAGGTTGGGAAAGAAGAGAACAGCTGTGAGCTCTCGTCTGCTAAAATGAGGAGGGACCAGGAATGAAAATAGACACAATGAAGTTGGTTTGGGGGTTCACAGTGTTCACACTTTGCCATTTTATTCACTCAGGGTCAATCCCGGACTGAAAATAATCATAGAAAAGTTTAGAAATGAACAACAAAGAAGCTCATAATAACTTTTACTGCTGAGCATTGCTATAGTTAGAGCTCACTGATGTTCCTCTCTTACTGTGTCTGATGTTTCAATGGAACTTTATGTGGGTAAGTGACACAGATCTGTGAGGTCTATCCATTTCTGCTGTCATAGACTGTCTTGGCAACTGGAGACTGCCAAGTTTTTTTGGCTGTATAAATTGCCTCATACATTAAGTTGGGGATCTGATTTGATTTGGGTAGGGAGGAAAAATGGCTTTGCATTGTTGAACAAGATCATAGCCATTTCAAAAACAGAGAGACAAAAGCCAGAAGCAGAGCCACGGGGAAACAAGTTGAAGATGAAACGGCTCCTTAATTTCCCCGTGTCGTTTCTGAGTCTCTCTCCCCTTCAAAGAAGTGGTGACTCCTGCCTTTGAACCAGACCACCGGTGTGAGTTCTGGGAACTGTTTCAGCCTTGACTTTCCAGCCAAGAAATACACTTGGAGTCATCACAAGGACTTAGAAAGACGCAAGGGAAGTGTGTTACAAGATATTGCCAGGCTACATAGATGATAACTTTATTTCTAAATGTCAACTCTTAACTCTTTCTCTCCCAAGATAAATGTCTGGGTGAAGTAATTTACAGCTTAATCTTCAGTGAGGAAATAAACTGGGACTTGTAAAAATATGCGGTTGGAGAGATATGGTGATCCTATTCATTATTTTCTTTTTTTTCAGCTTTATCTTTTTATTTTTTTCAGACACTTTTTTATTGT
>LOJH01031942.1:5143-15406 GCA_001685095.1 Ellobius talpinus
TGCTCCCAATTTACTCAGGAGATCTTGTCTTTTTCTACTTCCCACGTAGATTAGGCCTATGTATGTCACTCTTAGTGTCCTCATTGTTGTCTAAGTTCTCTGGGATTGTGATTTGAAGGCTAGTTTCTGTGCAACGCTAGCCTCTCTTTTGTGTCACACCTTAGTTATGGTCTGTAGCCTGTAGCAGAGGGCAATTATGATAATATTTACTATGAGGGATTATCATAAATATTTCAAATTGCCTGCACTTAAAATGAAACAATGAACCATTTGCCTTCTGACATGCAGAAATGGAAAGCTGTCTCTGATCAGACAAAGATGAGGGAACATAGAGATCTTCTCAAAAGCTCCCGGGTTCAATAAAGGTGATGGAAGAGAAGAAAATGCATGCATTGTTCACCCTGAAGAATCATTTCCTAAGGATGGTATTTTGAATCCTCAACTACTCAACTGTGAACTATTCAATTATTTAAGAAGCAAAAAAATGGGAGCTTATGGAACACCTCAGGGGACATTTGCATTGGGTCTGTCTCTCAAAAGCAGAATAACTAAAGTTCTGCACATGACAGACACGCTCAGTAGCATATGCATCAATAAATTCTTGCTGGATACTTTCTAATACACAATGCAGGCCTTTCTGAACAGTTACTATGATGGTCACAGCTTCTCCAACAGCTGTGGTTGTCAACTAGGCACAAGCTAGGATAACTTGGGCAAGGTGGCTCTATGAGAGTTTATATAATTTGGTTGTCATATAGACATTTCTATTGGCAATTATCTTGATGATGTTAATTGAGGTGTAAAAAAATCTGTCCATTGTAGATACCCCATCTCCTAGGCAGAGAATCCTGGATTGTGTAAGAATAGAATAGAAAAAGTTACCTGAACACTATCATATGTGCCTTAAGTCATTTCCCTTTTGATTTTGACAGAGGATGTCATGTGACTAGCTGTTTTATATTCCTGCTTCCTAACTTCCCTAGAATGACAGAGCATAACCTGGAATTGTGACCTCAGTAATCCTTTCTCCTTTGAATGTCATTGATTATGGTACTTCTGTCACAGCAGTAGAAAAAGACACTAAGACCCCTCCCATTTAGTTACCTGTAGAGCTTTACTGTACAATGGAGAAGAATCCATGCCATTTCAGGCAACCCTGAGCCACCTCTGACATACAGTTTCTAATTATAAGAACTTCCACAGGGGCATAGATGTCCATATTTTCTGGGTAAGGACACATTTTCATTATTCTAAATGTAATAGAAATCATGGGCACTAAGTAGAGAAGATAGCCTTACATATTTACCATTTAGTACCCCATATACGACATTGTCAAACTGTTTAAATATCTCCTGCCTTAATTGTTTGGTCAATCAAAAAAATAGTTGCATACATAGTTTGGTTCCCATTTCCTGGCCAGGCTAAACTTTCTTCTGTAAATGGATGAATACTCAAAAGTTCACTTTAGCTGTCAGTCAAGTCACAGGAGGCATATATTCAACTGCTTCCAGAAGAGAAAACTTTCTTCCTTTTTTACTTCATGTAAAATGTCCCAAAACTCTATGCCTAACTTCTTGGTCATATTCAGATGTTAAATGATTGATTTCATTCTATTTTCTAATTGAACTGAACAAATACAATTTCCTCTATAAAGACAGTTTGCATAGGGATATTGCAAACATCACCTGCCAGCTTCCCTCATTGCAAAGTGTATATAATTTATTTTCTCAGCAGTGTAATACAGAGCCTAATATGACTAATATGAGAAAAATTGCCTATAGTCACTATGTACTAATTATGTTTTGTTTTTCCGAAAATGAAAGGCACATAAGTCTTATTCATTGCAGGAGAAATTCCATCTTCAGATTTTTAGAGGAACATTCCTACAACATTCTTCTAATAAATGTTTTATTCTAGGGTCTTTTTCTGTGGTTAAATTTGGTGAGCTATTATTACTGTATAAAGGACCTTTCTTTGTATAAAAATTGGGATGTTTTTGTTTTTCTCTATTGTTTTATCTATATTGACTGTGTAAATTTATGTCAATTGAGAAGAGTCAGGTCATTCTGGAGTTTATACTCAAAATGTAGCTATATGTTTTAAATAAAAGATGTCATTTATGACTTCATAAATAATGTTTGTTTGGTTTAATTAATGTTAAAATTATCTCAAAGCTGGTTTGAACAAAAGATAGTGTATGCAGCATACAATGCAATGCCTACAATATAACAATAACCTTGCCTGAGAACAAACCATTACCTATTTCTTTTCCTGTTGAATGTATTCCCTCTCTCATCATCACAGTAATAATGACTTCCAAGGCATCTCAAAACCCTCCAACAGAAATGGCCCCAGTCCTTATCTCTAGATACTTCACTTACATACATCTACTGCATTTCCTAGTACTCTCCTGCCCCTGGCCACTCTGTTTGCAGCATGGAACCATTACAACTGTTGGATAATCTCTTTGTAGGCTGGGAGTTTTCTTGAGGGTTAAGCAGTTTGACATACATTACAAGGCCATGAGCATTGCTTGCCATTAAGTAGGTCTTTAAAATGCTGATTTAATAACATTTTGATTATGTGATATTGGATGATAAAACATAATTAGACCAAATGAGCCCTAGGTTCCTCAGAGGCATGATGTCTGTTACTCATAAGTTCATGGGAAAATAAAAGAACAAGTGAAGGGAGGTTTGGGGAACACAGAGGTGGTTCATAGTCTGAATTGCTTCATATATTACTTTTTCATCTTGTCCCATAAATGGCTTGAATTTTATCTATTTTTCTTAAATTTAATGAACACATAAAGACATCAAATTGGTTATAATTATTTGATATTGTGTGGTATGATTAGATCTGCTGACAATGTGAGTTTTGCTTCATTTAGATATGTATTTTTCTGTATATTTGCTGAGAATGAGTTTGGCTTTGCAGATATTCATTGTTCTGACTCAGCCTTTCAGGTGGTAAGATTACTGGAACCACATGCCTGGATTGCATAAGGTTAAAATCAAATGAAACATCTACCTCTTCCATCATCCATCCATGGAAAAAATTCAAGATCCTTTCTTGTAGATTATGGGGGATGTTTAATGTTTACCACACTCAACAACAATTTGGATGATACTACATCAATATCCCTACACAGACCTGGTGTTCTGTTGTGAGAGCAATGTCAGTTCCTGTCAACCATGCACGTTCGAGTGTGTCTTTTGTGGCCTAAATAGTGGGAGAATTGATATTTCCCAGAATTAGAAAAATGCTGGCTTGGAGATAAAAAAATGACTTGATCAATATGTTTATTGAACCTAGCTTGCTTAGTACATGTCACATACAACACACTCTCAGTATGTTCATTAAGTAATAAATGTTATTAAGCATGCTTTGCTTCTAAGATCAGAATCGAAGCAGCAGGTTTTGTGTCTATTTACGTATTTCTAAATGAAATTTCCCAAGCAGCACCACATTATTTCATTTTGTATTCTGGTTTAAAAGAGTTTGTGTTCCAGTAAAACTCACCCTTTTCAAAGGAAAGTGCCAGGATCCTGATGCCATTTCTGGGCATCTCATAGAGTTCTCCTGAACCTTTTCTTTCACTTATATTCCCTAGAGAGTCCTTACCACACATGTCCTAACAGGAACTCAAAGCAGTACCAACTACTTCTCCTACTTTGGGAGGCTGTCTTTGTTGCTAATACAGCTCAGCTGTTCCTAAGAGTGAGTTCCCTGATAAACCATGGATAAAGCTGTGCCACTCAAGCTAGAATCTCCTCTGTCCTGCTACTTTTCCCAAACTAAGACTTATCCTTACTTCCATTTGCTGCTTTAAAAACCCAGATGAATTTTGACCAGATGCACATTTCTATACCGGTGTCTATCTTCTACAAAAAGAAGCTTCGTTGGTGAGGTAAGAGCTACACCTTACCTGAGGGCATAAGGATCAGTGTTTGGAGTTCAGTTAGGAATTATACTAGTTCAGGAAAGTGGCAATAGTATATTCTTTTCTAGGCTATATGATCTCACTAGTGATAGATAGTTGGCTATATGTATAGTGCCAGGAACGCATTCCCTCTGATTGAGTGGCCTTAAGTTCAGTTAGGCATCTGTTGACTGCTACCAAGATATCAGTACCACTATTTCACCTGTGGGGGAACGTTTTATAAGCTCCCACACCCAGATAAAGAAATATAACCAGTTTGTGGATACGAAAGGGCAGATCAGTCTTCTCCAGGATGAGTCCCCTGATAGGTTATCTCATCTCTAACACTCAGAGCTAAACACACACCCATCTGAGCAACCCTAAATGAACTTCGTGAGTTATATACCACAAAGAAGAGGGGATCGTGGATTTGAAGGAGGAGTTGGAATGGAGAGAAAATGGTTGGAAATTATGTAAATATTGAATCAATATACAAACACGAGAAAGCATATACAGCCAGGAACCTGCATCCATTCCTTGTCACCTAAGGAAAACAAAGACAATAAGACATGTTGCTGAGGCAACAGAAAGAGCTTTATTTGGAGAGAAACAACAAAGGAAGCTATCGCCAACAAAGAACATCTGTCCTAAGGGTAGCATGGATAAGACTTACAGAGAGAGATTGGAATCTTTATAAGACAGACAGACTCTAGGATACTTACACCCTTGTATGGTCTGTTTGTTTGATGTGTTGGCTGCTACTGTCTGTGACTCAATAGGTGGTCTGTAATATAGGAATCTAAAGAAAAGGTACTGGTTAGAAAATCTTATCACTTACAACTTTTCAGTAAATCTTGCAGTCAATTATTAGGGTATACTTAGCACCTTTTTCCTGACAGTAGGGAAAAAATAATAAAACAGTAATCGAGAAAAGCAACTTTTGCATGGAGTACAGGAGTAGGGCTGTGTGGTAAATAAATATAAATTTCCATAGAAAAATAGAGTCAAATGCAACTGTCTGTGACTTCAGTTGGAGGTGTCATTTACATCAAGGCCAGTGGAAACCTAAATGTATTTGTTTTTTTAGAAGCACCACCTCTAGAATTAATGATTTTAGAAATTAGCTAAAAGTAAATAGAGTTGAGGGGTTTACCCAGGAGCCATAATTTGTGCTTCTGTTGCTGTGATGAGCATTATAGCAACAAGAGCTCTACAGGAGGAATTGGTTTATTTTGTTTATAATTTATCAACAAGGGAAGCAAAATCAGGAAGTCAAGGTAGGATGTTGCTTAATGTCTTGCTAACAGGCTCATGGTTATCTCCTATTCTTATACTGCATAGGTCCGTATGGCTGGGAATGGTGCTTCTAACAGTAAACTAGAACTTCCTATATCAATTAGACATCAAGAAAATATCCCAGAAACATGTCCATGGGCCAATCTAATGGAGGCAGTTCCTGAATTGAGGCTCTCTGTTTCTAGATATGTCATGTTGACAATCAAATTTAGTCACAACAGGTTTTCCAATGGTAACATAGTTGCTTCTTGTAAATCTATCCTCTAGAAGAAACCCTGCAGATGATCTAACATCACAAAGATAATTAGCTTACAAAGTCTTCCTTAGTTACACACCTTAAAATTGCCACCTGCTTTGATCCCCATAAATGTAATTCTACTTTTATGTTTTGCACATCACCTACAATAACCTAAAACTTTGTATCCTTGGAAATGTTCCATATTTTATTTCATTGTCTTGTAGAATAAAAATATGCAGGATGAAGACAAAAACATGGTTATGTTTCCTGACAAATTTCAAGTATCAGTGCTGACTCGGAGGAATAAGTGCTTATTAATAAATTTGTTGAATGAATAAATAAGTCAATCATTTGATTAGCTGTTTGTAGAAGTCCTTTAGGGAGACCTGTTTCCTCTATATCTAGTATCTAGAGGACTCCAGTGTAACTCTCACCCTGCTCTTGATAGCAGCTTTCCTAACAGGTCTCTGAGGTCAGATAGAAAAGAAAAATTCAAGGTTCTTTAGATTAAATTACTGTTTGGAGTTCCCATGTTGTCTTCCAGGAACATCTCACTATGTTGGACCCCCCAGGGGTGGAAAGGAATTGAATTCTGTGCATAGTTCTGTACTACTAACAAAGAAATCTGAACACTCCTGCACTTATGTGCAATCATAATTTTGGACATAGAGATGAACATGATTTGCCCTTCTAAATTTTCTATGCTAAAATTTACTTTAATAAAGAAAAACTGTTAATGAAGATTGGAAAACTTGTGTCTTAATTTCTTTACCTGTAAATCTGAAGAAGTGCTCTGGAAAAAGCAAGTTAATGGAGAAATGACTTATCTTAGTTCACCATTTAAGTATAGACCATCATGGAGGAAAGTCAAGGAAAAAGAAGCTTAAAGTCCTGAGAGTTGAGAGGTAAGAGAAGTGAGTCACGTTTAGATGTATACAGTTTTCTCAGTGAATAAAAAGACAAGTGTATCTACTGAAAGAGAGGAGAGGAGGGTTTATCGTCCATTTCATAACAGAGGAAACTGAGAAGCAGTAACTTGGAGTCCTCAGTAGCAAATGTAAAATGTGATTTTAGTAAGTTACCAAACATAGTCAAACATCCTCATCACCCAGGCTGTGATCTATAAAATTACTTGGTTCCAACCAGTACTTGGATAGTCACAATTATGAGGAAATAGCCCAGAATCATCCACTTAAAATAATAAGGTTTCCTCTTAATCAAGATTTTGCCACAATAATTATAGTTACATCATAGCCCTCATATAGGGAGTCTAGAGAAACCCCACTAAAGTCAAAACACATAAGTCCATCATTGACCAGGTATTGGAAGTGACATCCCAGTGTTCTGAATCTGACATGTTGTGTTTAGAGCTCTTTGCAGGGCAAGGCTCCACTTTTCATTATTGTCAGTAATATCTCTGTCTGATCAAAGGCTGAAGACTCTGATTAAGGTTAACACCCTTCATTTCAACACAGACCCTACCAAACAAATCACTAATACAGTGGATTCAGTAGAGCAGTCTTGCTGCTGAAACAAGAAAACGTCAGGCTTCAGTTATCTCATCCAAATATAAGATTATTTTTGCTCAGACATGTCAGATAGTAGTTCTTGTTCCAACAGGTCTGACACTGTCTGAAGAACACCTTAGACCTTAGTCATTCATGGGACCACATTCATCAAGACTCTTGATTCTATTACTAACAAGACTTCCAAAGATCTTGGGAAATCTAGGGGCCAGGAAGACAAAGAACATAAAGACTTCTGAAGACTGGGTTAGTCTGAAAGTATCTCAAACATCTTCTTAGTTTCTCATGATCAGGACTCAGGCATGTGACCCAGTCACATGACCCATTAGCTTTCAAATTTTATAGAGTTTGGTGTCCCAGCTGGGCAACTATTCTCATACTATAAGAAGAGAATTTCAGTCATTTGTGAAATATTTACTGCCTCAAAGAAAGAGAATGAAATGTAGCAAGGTATTTTGGATATTCTAGGCATGTTTGTATATGGGTTGTGTTTTGTTTGTATCTGCATAAGTATTCATATAAAATGCTTTTGTATGTCTGTGTATTTGTTCATGTGTAAGTGCAAGTGCACATGTCAGAATGTGCATGTGGAGGTCAGAGAACAACCTGGGGTATTGGTCACTGCCCTTTACCTTGTTTGGGACAAAGTCTTTGTTTGACACTATATTTACCAGCTACCATATAAATTAGACTAGCTGGCTTGAAAACTGAGGGTTCGCCTGTCTCTACCTACCTACCACCTTGCTGTAGGAGTATGGGGATTGCAGATGTGCTTTAGTGTGCCTGACTCTATACATGGGTTCTGGAGATTCTAAATCAGGTCCTCATGGTTTGATGTCAATCACTTATCTACTGAGTCTTTTATCCTGCCCCAACTATTTAGTTCTAAGTGTATTCATAGCATAACATCTTACACATCACATATTCAGGATAAATGTTTCATATGCCCCTGTGGAAAATTGTGTGGTGATAACAACACAAACACTGCTATCAGTGGTACAACCTAAGACAGGAGGATAATATTGGAATACCATCCACTATGGCAAACTCTATTGTATTCTATGACATTTCAAAATTTAGGATGATACAGGCAATTCATAGGAGGTCCTTATTCCCAATACTGTCAACAAGAAAGCTACCCTAGGATGAGTGATTCAGATGAACATGAAAGAACTGACACCAGATGAGTAAAGAAGAGAGGTCAAATGCTCCTAGTAAGAATACATAGAACCTAAAGTGATCTCTAAGATTATACTTAAGAACACAAGAGGAGAGCATGGAACATGACCCAGAGGTGTGGTAAATGGGACAAGACATAGGGACTATAGCCATCCCCTAAGTTTTCAAGCTCAGAATGCATACTGCTTCCTGTTTGGGCACATCCTCCTTCTTCTGCTAAGGTCACTCAGGCTCCACTCTTTACCTGAATTTAGGCTTTCCATGACATTTAGATTCTTATGACATTTCCCCGAGATTCGTTTCTTTATGTTTCTGCTGAAGATGGTATTTCCTAAAGGAGAATTTCTTGACCCCATTCTTTGCCCAAGGCACTTTATATTTCCTCATCATTTTCCCTCATACCAGTTAAGACATGGACCAATTTTAAATAATTTTTATTTTGATCACTTGTTTCCTTACTACATTGAATTATTCATGAAATTTGAGGCTTATCTGTGCTGTTCACAGCTATACCTGTCTCTCCTAGCCAAGACATAGAATAGTCAGCAATCATAAATGTGTGTGTGTGTGTGAGAGAGAGAGAGAGGAGAGAGAGCACACAAGTGAGAGAGAGAAGTTGAGATACAGCTACATGCTAAGCACTGCTCCAAATTCTTCAGTTATTTCCTCTTCACAACAAACTTCTATGATGTCATTCATGTAGTCTCTTATATGGTTTAATCAAGGTACAAGTAGTTAATTAGTCTTCTCAAAATTACATAAGTAAGAATGCTTTTAACGTTTTTATTATTTTTAAATTCTATTATCACATCAGAAAGTGGTGCAAAGTTGGCAGTCTGACAGCAAATTAGCTCTATGGGTTTCATACAACCATTCTATAAAATGAAAGGTTGGTCACTGTAGTCTTTGAAAACAAATTTGTCATCAAATAACGAAAATCAGGTGAACTCAAAATGGGTTGGTACTTCACCCAATATCATGTAAATCCTGGAGAACAATACCAGAAATATAAGCCCTTGATTTGATTACAAGAACCATTTCCCAGGTCTTCTATTTTCAAGGGTTCAAGGCAAGTAAAACAGAATTCATAGAGTTGTAGGATTTCTGGAAGCATGTGCCATGAAGTCAGCCATACACATTCACACGGAAGTGAATGAATGAAGGTGCGATGCATCCCAGGAAGCAGCAGCGTGGTTCCACACATGAAGCCTTTCATACTGACTCTAGAAGCACTGCTCATATTTTAAACAGTGGTGTCCACAACTTGTGGCTTTCTCAGATTGTGCTTCCTTATAAAAATGTTCCTGGCCAGCTTCTCTTGTCACTTAATTCTCTGGGTATTTCATAAATTTTAGTATGATAATCAGGACTGTGATGCTCTCAACAGGAGACACACTGAGATGCTCCCCCTCACCTGTAAATCTGACTTTATTCTCATACTGAGAAAGCCATCCCATACTACACACTGCCTAAAAATGAAGATTCACAGTTTCTGGCTGCTTACTCTTAAAATGGGGCTTGATTTTAATCTAATTTGTGATTAGAACCATTTACATGAGTGCATAATTTATAAATAAGCACAGAACATTCTATTTGATGCTCTGTACTTACAAAATTCTGTAGCAATTTTTCCTAATTAATATAGCCCTGATTGCTTGTCTTTATTAACTATCACATTCCAATATTTAATTCTACACTGACAGCAATACAAGCAGTACTGGGTTCACAGTAAATATGTTTGTTTCCAAATCTAGGGTTTTTTTTTATCTGGGATCTGCTAGACTTTTACTAAGTTATTTCACATCTCTAAGTGCAGTTCTTCAGTATGAGTCAGGGTTTGGTTCCCAAGCCTGAATGACTTCAGTTTGATTCCTCCTTGGAAAACAAAACAAAACAGACAAACAAGCAAATAAACATGACATTGCACATCTGTATCCCAGCAGTACTATGTTGAGATGAGAGGTGGAGATAGAAGAATCCTCTCAAAGTTCACAAGACGTAGCATAGTGAAATAGAACTAACAAAAAACTGACTCCAAAATATTGTCTTTTGACACACACACACACACAGAGAGAGAGAGAGAGAGAGAGAGAGAGAGAGAG
>LOJH01031943.1:1224-17907 GCA_001685095.1 Ellobius talpinus
CTGAGCCATCTCTCCAGCCCACTTCTTGATTTCTTTAGTTGTGCTTAAAGGACCCCATAGACAGTTGCAGACAACTTGGCACACGCAGCTAAAGACCTACAGTAACTGTGAATTATATGGACAGCACAAGCCATTACCTGACAACCAAATCATTGGATTCGCCAAGATTTAATCACTTAGCCTCACTCTGTCCTCTGTTTCTTGGCTTTTTTATAGATTAAAAAACTGATAATTTGTGTTTGTGTGTGGCTGAGTGTATCTTTGTGCACCATTTGCATGCAGGCACCACAGAGGCCAGAAGAGGGCGCTTTCTAGCCCCTGGAACTAGAGTTACAGGCTGTCGTGAGCTGCTTAGCGTAGGTGCTGGGAATCAAGCCTAGGTCTTCTGCCTCTCTCTAACCCCAGGCTTTCCCATGATACTGTTGTTAGTATCACCTGATTCTAGTCCTTTTGAATCATGAACTAATGGAGAAAGGTGGCCACCACTGTATCATCTCCATGTCATGGAGGAAGGTGGCCACCTCTGTATCTCCAGGTTCCTACAATAGAGGTCCCATAAATGTACATTGAATGAAAAAAATAAGTTTATAGCAAGTGAAGGTATAGGCTTCAAAGTGTAGGAATTTGTTAGAACTCAAAAAGTGAAAATTAGATGTTCAAACAGGCTATGGTTTTTAGAAAAATTCTAATTTATCTTAAACCATAAGGAAATTCATATTAAACTTAATATAGTTTCCAAATATATATATCGTGAACTTTCAATTACTTAAATTTCTCACAGCTAAATTTATTTTCAGTTTATCTTAGTTAGAGTTTTTATTGTTTTAGGGCGTTGAACCCTAACCAGCAGCTTTTCCTAGGCTCTTTTCAAGGACTCCGGCCCTGCCACATGGTGCCAAGCCTTGTCTTTTCTCCGTAATGCCTACATTCTTAAGGTATCTACTTCCACTGAGGCGGCACGTCCATCAGTGGTCTCTCCTGGCCTTTCCCAGCGCCAAGCCTCCCCTGCTCTCCATGACCCTTTCATGTTCTCAAAATCGGTGCCACCTGGGAAATTCTTTACATTATCAAGTTTGGCTGCCAGCACAAGGTGCAGCCTTGGCTCCCTCTAGACCACAGCACTGAGGGTACCCCAGATTTGCTATCCTCAGTGATGGTGATGGACTTCTTAATCACTGCTGATTCTTCAGCTCCAGCTAACCAATATCAGTTTTCTTCACAAAGCAAACCATTAAAGGGAACTTTAGTGGTTCCTAATTCAAAATATTGAGTTAGCCCTGATAGAGTCTTTAAGGGAATCGCAAATCTCTCTCTGAAACCTCACAAGCCAGGCCTCCATTGTCTCCATCGATCTGTGTTCCTACCTTCCAAGCCTCCGCAGAACACCTGCTGAGCTCTGAGCACGCAAGAGATTTTCCACCCCAAAGTTCATGTGCCACCACAGTCCTCCAGAAAGCACATCCAGGTCTGTCACAGCGAGACCCATTGACCTGGCACCAGTTTCTGTCTTAGTTAGGGTTTCTATTGCTGTGATAAAATGCCATAAAGCTTACAGTTCCACATCTCCCTCCATCACTGAGGGAAGTTAGGGGCGGGAATCTGGAAGCAGGACCTGAAGCAGAAGCCACGGAGGAATGCCGCTTATTTGCTTGCTCAGCCTGCTTCCTTATACTTCACATGACCACCAGCCTAGGGATGGTATTACCCACAATGGACTGGGCTCTCCCACATCAATCACTAACGCGCACTTCAGACTTGCCTTCAGGCAGTGGAGACATTTTTCTCAATTGTGGTTCCCTCTTCTCAGGTATCTCTAGCTTGTGTCAAGTTGACAATAAACTAGCCAGGACAATGTCTTTTCTTGTTATCTGAGGATAAATTCCTCACGTTAGAGAGTAAACACATTTTAAGGTGATGTTGCTTGTTTGAGGTAAGTGTGTGTGTGTGTGTGTGTGTATGCCCAAGCATCCCTTTCCTTTTTATATTGCCACCAACAAAGTGGTGAGCCTTTTCAAATATAAGCTGTACTTTGTATGACTAATGCTCATTCTTAGAAACGACTGTCTATTTTTTTGTTAGGCCTGTGGTTTGGTTAAAAACTTGGCCCTTATGACACATATTACAACTGACATGGAAGATGGACCCATTATTAAGTTGGCTGGTAACTTGGGAGTAGAAGATGTGAATTTACTCTGTGGAGAAGAGCTCTCTTACCCCAATGTGTTTCTCGTCTTCCTGAATGGTAAGTGTGCTACAGAGACATGCTCTTCCTAAGCCAGTGGTTCTCATCATGTGAGTTGCAACCCCTTTGGGGGTCAAGTGATCCTTTCATATGGGTCATCAGACATCCTGCATGTCAGATATTTACATTATGATTCATAACCGTAGCAAAATTTCAGTTATAAATTAGCAATGAAAATAGTTTTAGGGTTTGGGGGTCACAACAACATGAAGAACTCTGTTAAAGTGTCACAGCATTAGAAAGGTTGAGAACCACTGTCCTAAGCAATCTTTTGGGAGTAGGGAGAAAATCCATTGATCCATTCTTTTTGTATTTAAAACATAAACATGCTTTAATTATGGCCACAGATAGACCTTTAAGTTGTATTTTATTTTTATTGAAAATAAGTATTTTCCATACAATATATTCTGATTATGGTTTCCCCTCCTTCATTTCCTCCCATGTCCTTCCCACCTCCTTGCCCTTCCAAGTCCATGACTTCTTTTCTGTCTCTTTAGAAAACAAAGAGGAAAACAAATGAATTAGAATAAAACAAAACCAAACAAAAAAAAGAAAAAGCTAATGAAACAGTACACAGGAAGACACACTCAACACACACTCACACACACACACATACTCACACATACACACACACATACTCACACATACACACACACACATGCCATAAAAACACAAAGTATGGTCAAAAATACCCAAACAAAGGAATATGACACTGAAAAAAAAAATCTCCGAAAATACTGTTGAGTTCTTTTGTCTTGGCCATCTACTTGCTGGGCGTGGGGCCCACCTTTAAGTATGGTTTGTGTACCTAGTGAGACTCCACTGAAGGAACTGATTTTTCTGTGTGAGCGACTGGTTGTTAATTGGAGATAGCTTGCATAGGTTTCTGGCACAGGAATCCCAAGCCAGATGGATTCCAGGGCCGGAGAGGGGAGTGGACATGAGCACCCATGCTGACTGAGAAGCTGTCTCTAGTAGGTGCTGATCTGAAGGAAGAAAATTGGTAACAGAAGCAGTGTATATTTTGGCTTTGGTACCCAAGATTCTGAGAACACGGAAGAACAGCACTGGGACCCATCTACTGCTTTCCATCTATCTGAGCTGCTAAAGCATCCATAGTTGAATAAGCGTTGCATGATATCTCAACAGCTAGTTAAATACACACACAGTTCTGCAGAAATGATCACATCAGCTCACTTCATAGTGTTCAGCCATTCAGTCACCTACAGCTCAGCAGCGGGGCAGGTTGTTCTGCTCCTCTAGAGCATCTCCATTTCCTCCTTCAAAGCCCCAGTGGCTGGCAGCAGTGTGCCCTACCCTTTCCCCTGACTTGGTAGCTACATGTTGTCTGGTGTGCTCATCTCTGACCACTTAGCTCTTCCCTTCTTTTCCCCTTCCTCCCATTCAGGGAGTCACTAGCCCTTTATAATACAGGCTCTAGAGTCAGGGTCAGCCCTTCGACAAGGTCAGCTGCCTGCCTTGTCAGTGTTTCCCAGGAGTTGATGGTGAGTTGACTCTCAGTCTGTGCATCATCCTGTGCCTCTGAGTACTCATGCTAACCCTGGGAGGTAAAACCGTGCATCTTGGTTTCATAGCAGGTTCTATAGGGCAGAGTTCTCAGCCCTTTTCCTCCACATGACACCTTTGGATTTAGTAGGCCACTCTTCACACCTGCCTGTTCTAGTGTGAACCTTGTGCCCCCAAGACCATGCTGACAGCCAAGGACAGTGAAGCCAATCTTGGGGAATTTCTGAGTCAGTGTCTGGAGTGATGGCCACAGGCTTCAAGTCCCTCAGACTGTCTTTAGCACACCCTTGTGCTATTTCCTAGAGCCTGTGGACCAGTTCTCGTGTTAGTGACTGTTTTCAAATGACTATGCCTTGCTTCTCAGTATTATTAGTGGATGGGTAATTTAAATCAGATTACTTTTATCTCTGACTTACCTGTGTCTTCTCTTTAGGCAACATCCTAGGTGTCATCCGAGACCACAAAAAGCTCGTCAGTACGTTTCGGCTGATGCGAAGAGCAGGATATATCAATGAGTTTGTCTCTATCTCCACAAATCTTACAGATCGATGTGTTTATATCTCCTCTGATGGAGGACGGTTGTGCAGGTATGTTGCTGTAAAGAACTGAAGTCTTTTTATGTGAACTTCTGAAAGAAATGGCCTTGCTTTTAGTTTTGAAGATGCTTTAGCCTTTCCTGTCATGGAGATGAGTTTACTTCAGTTATCAAACACTCTCGAGGTTAATGGCAGGCTTGAAAGCTAATGGGAGACAGGTTTTGTCCTCAGAGACGTTCATCTGCCAGGAGAAGCAGAAATAATTACTAGTAGCCACCAGCTGTAGTATGAATGGATGCTGGTTATGTGTTGTCTTCCTGGGTATGTGATGTGTGGGAGACCATTATCTGAATTACTATCTTCTTTAATGAGGAACTTGGCAGTCTGCGGAACTGAGCCACATACCCAGAGCTAGAGGAGAGGAGAATTGGCTCTGACAATCATAGTTTTTACCCCTGTATTCTGCTGAGCTTTAAAGTTTTAGTAGAGTTCTGCTACTTGACCCGAGAGTAAGGGGAAGAGGCTGAGGAAAGCCAAGAGTAAGTGTGTGAAGACAGATGAAGAAGGTAACTAGAAAAGTAGACTCCTTTTGTTCCCTTGGTGAGCGTCGGGTGCTCATCACACACGTGTAGAGTGCCTCAAGCAGACAGAAACCCACCAGTGTCTGTCTTCCACCCAGACACTCTTACTTGGCGCTCCCTGGACCCTCTTAGCTGTCCCAGCTCCTCATTTTTCTCAGTACTTCTCCTGTTTCCTCGATTCCCATTCCTTCTGACTATTTTTTTTTTTAACAAGCTAGCTTTCTTTCTTCCTTTCTCTCTCTTTCTTTGTTTCTTATGTTTATAGTATTCTGTCTGTATGCATGCCTGCACACCAGAAGAGGGCACCAGATCTCATTACAGATCGTTGTGAGCCACCATGTGGTTGCTGGGAATTGAACTCAGGACCTCTGAGCCATCTCTCCAGCCCCTCCCCCCTTTTTCTGGCAAATTCTTAATGCTTGTAGTAAAGTAATTTTCACTTAGCCTGTTCAGAATTGGTTTCTTTTACATGTTGCTGAAAACAAGATACCCACACTTGAGTCCTAACTGACCGTTTAGCGACTATGATTCCGAGTATTCCAAAGTTTCTGACATTTGCTTTCCTTGACTGTGAAATGGGAGTGGTGGTGCCTACCTGTGGCTGGGCGAAGAACTGACTAGTATAGTAGACTGACCGAGTGTTGGGCGTGGTGGATCAATGGCCTTAATCCTAGCATTTGAGGCAGAGGCTGGTGGTAAATCTCTGTGTGGTCAGCCTGGTGTCTGTGGTGAGATCCTGTCTTAAACAGAGGAAGAAAGCGGGTATGAGACAGCATGGCCTTCTGTGGGGCAGGAGAAACAACGGCGTGTTCTAAGCTATTCCTGTTTGGAATTTCTTTATTTCACTGTATCCATATAATAAAGCATGTTCTAAAAATGTTAGGTGTTTTTCGGAAGTAATTTTATGGTAGCAGACCACAGACCTGGCTGGAGCTGGAGAATTTTTGAGTAAGGGACCTCTTCCTACTCTGGCTTCTGCTCTCTCTTGTGAGCCTTCACCTGAGCTCCCAGATAGAGTAGGGCAGGGGTGGGTCTCTGCTTCCTCAGCAAAAAGCCGAGAGTTTGAGGTATTGCTGACTTCCTTGAAGAGCTTGCCCAGCTCTTGAGTTCACTCACTCATGCCCCATTGTGAGTGATCGGTTCCTCTTCTTGCCTGCTTCACAGTGCTCGTTAGTCTTCGCATCAGTATTTGGGTTTCAGACGACACACGTGCCTGCTGGCTTCTTGCTCCTCCCTACGAGCTGCTTCTCCAAGAGCAGCAGCCCTTGGCGTTTCCATGCCGCATGCCAGTCTCTGTGGGCACTTCCTTGTGGTGACAAAGCCCTCAGAGGCAAGTCACCGCTGACAGTTACAGGTTAGTCTGCCAGAGTACCCTCTCCGTCTCACCCCATCCATCACTGTAAGTCATCAGAGCTCCAAGTCACCTATTAGTCTGTCTCAGTGATGCTTGTCATGCATCAGCCATCTCAAACATCTGGGTCTCCTCTGAACCTCAGAAGAGATGCTGGGTTTTGTCCTCAGTGACAGGTCTTTGCCTGCCGACACCATAGACTTCACAGCAGTTCTCTTGTATAGGGGATGTGTCCCAGGATTTCCCGGTGGGTCCCTAAACCATCAGTAGTACCCAGTCTCAACTGTACCGTCGTCCTTTTAGTCAGATAACCGAAGCTGCTACTAAGTGACTGACAGGGAGATGTCCTGTTAGTGCTGTGTAGTGTGGGTACACTAGAGCAAAGGTCATTCCCTTCCCCGGTAGAATGGAGCAGGTGGTACAGGATCTCAGCACACTGCCCAGAAGGGTCCATGATTTAAAAGTTTGTAGACCTCAATCGCCTCCTAGTAACTAAAATCACCAAGAGCACAAGAAAGACCCTACATGTTCGTACAGCAAAAAATACTCCATGTCCTCAAGCAATTCCAGAAGAAACGGAATCTGTGCTCTCATATTCCACAGTGGTAAATAGAACTGGGTGACATCGTTCTTCTAGTGAGTTTTTCTTCTCCTGTCCTAGGCCTTACATAATTGTTAAGAAACAAAAGCCTGCGGTCACAAATAAGCATATGGAAGAGTTGGCTCAAGGTTACAGGTAAGTGACCAAAAGTAGAAGTTTATAATCTCTCTAAATATGTGCGTACCTGCTTTAAGTACTTTGATATATACTTTGATATATACTGTAAGGAGCAAATATTTTCATCACTAGGCTATTACTGCCTCCCCACCAAGTACCAGCAATCAGTTAAAAATCATGCCATGTGCCATTACCCGCATGTGAGGAAGTACTTAACACCTTAGCTCATGAGGTTATAGAGCCTTGCTGTAAATGACTCTCCATTAAATGCTTCACCCAGGAAATCCCTCAGAACCCAGTTGCTTATGTGCATACTGCGTCCCTTAGGCCTCAGTTCCTAAAGTCAGTAGTTCTAGGAGTGGGGACCAGATTGGCAAGAATCACCTTCAGTGCTTTTATTTTAGCAACTTGTGACCGATCAACAATGGGTTTTAGATATCTCAATGTATTCATACTCTCTAGGAGAGAATGGAATTATGGAAGTAGTGAAAACCAGGTCTTCTTTTGTCATGTGCAGAACTACCACAAGGTGCTTCAGTGTCTCCTTTGCCAATATTTTCCCAGGAACTTTGAAGATTTCTTACACGAGAGTCTAGTTGAATACTTAGATGTGAATGAAGAAAATGATTGTAACATTGCACTCTACGAGCATACGATTAATAAGTAAGTAAGACTGGTAACAACCACAGTCAAGTCCATTTGTCCATGGAAAGGACTGTCTGTTTTCACTGTCCCCATTAGGTCCTGGGGGGGGAGTGTTTTGTGATTAAAGCATAGCTGTCGTTTGTCCCAGTGAAATGCCACAGAGTCACTCACAAGTAATCTTTAATCATCCCTCCTGCCATGTGATACTTAGTGTACACTTTTAAAAAGAATTGCCTCTCCGACTTCAGTATCCAACGGCTGTAAGCACTGAGCTTGCGAGACAGGATTCGGAAGACATGTTTGTCTCTCCTAGATAGGATTTTGTCTGAACTCTTGTACAGCAGGAATCTCACACATAGTATGTTATACAAATGTTGTCTGGAATCTTGTAGAGCAGGAATCCCACACATAGTATGTTGTAAAAATACTGCTGAGCATATGTCAGTGTGAACTTGAGATGCCAGTGTGTTCGTGACATTTCTTCTACCACGCTGGTATCTTCCAAGTGTCTGCGTCCCATGTGGAAGACATCAGAGGACATCTGCACGCCTTTGTGGTGCTTGCCACTTGGCTGAAACTGGAATTTTCTCAATTATATTTTTAAAAGGGAATTTATTAGTCATACTCATATCTTCGATCCCAAACAAGTCATTTCCTCCTTTCTGCTACCAGAGAAATACATACTTGTATTATAACTTGATAAATTATGCTTTCTAGTCAGAATTTTCATGCCTTTAGGTGATGAGCTTTTGAAATTACCTTTATACTCCACGTTTCAAGGTGTATATAAAAGAATTATTTTGTAGTAGATTTTTTTTTTCAGAGACAGAGTCTCATGTAATCCTGATTGATCTAGAATTTACCATGTAATCCAGGCTGGCCTCAGACTTGGAGATTTCTATGTGTCTGTCTCTCAGGAACTGGGGTTAAAACTGCACCACCACGTTCAGCCTGTAGTACACTTGTAAGTGACTCTCTCTTGTCACATGACCCTCCAAGATGTTCCCAGGTCTGAGTGTCGTTCTCCACCCCACTTTTCCTCTTAGTCTAGGATGCAGCATTGCTTGTCCCCCAGCAGCCTTCGGTGTCCTCAGACGTTCTCACAGACGTCATTGGGCTCCATTCCTCTGGCCCCATCTGCCTTCACCTCCCTAACCTACTGTGTCAGCCATCTCTCTTCAAGCACCTTGAATACTGGTGGCTCCTGGTCCTCCCTGTTCCTCCCTCAGACCCGCAGTCAGGGGTCTCTCTGTTCTGAGTCTCTGAGGACCCCATTTTCAAACAAGCACCCATATTTCTTTCCACCTTCTTCACTGCAAGTGCCCTCTGCCATACTGTACAAATCTGTGTTTCGCTGACTTACCGTGTACCGCATATCTTCCTGCAGTAGGGTGTTATAAAACGGGGTTACCCCGTCACCAAGATACTGTATTGCTCAAATTCACTTTATTTTAAAATATGATAATCTTGTTGTTTTACTCATGGTCTAGACATGTTTGTAAGTGTAGATGTCCATAAAATTAAAAAAAAAAAAAAGAACTTAAACTGGGGGTCTAACCCGGTTGGCAGAGTGCTTGCCCAGTATATACAAAGCCCTCCATAAAAGTCCCAGCACCAAAGAAAAAAGACAGACAGACATAGTAGTGTAAGCCTTAGCGGGACACACGCCTTTAATCCCAACACTCGGGAGGCAGAGCCAGGCGGATCTCTAGGATAGCCAGAGCTACAAAGTGAGGGAAATCCTGTCTGGAAAAAATGAAAATGAAAATGAAAACCTGGTTTAGTCGTGTATACCTGTAATCCCGTCACTCAAGAGGTAGTGGTCACAGGGTAAGAAATTCAAGGCCATTCTCAGCTAGTAGTGATCTTGCCTCTGTCCATGCTCCATGGAAAGAAGGAGCCTGCGTTCTTCCCCACGGTGCCCAGTGCTGGCTGTTTCCTGTGTTCTTCATGTTGCTTTTCTGCTCCC
Organism: Ellobius talpinus; assembly: GCA_001685095.1. Taxonomy (NCBI): domain Eukaryota; kingdom Metazoa; phylum Chordata; class Mammalia; order Rodentia; family Cricetidae; genus Ellobius; species Ellobius talpinus. The sequence continues at coordinate 10,794 of LOJH01031943.1, forward strand.
TCAGGGCGTGCGCACAGGGCAGCAGGAACATGTTTGCACGTTCTACTTAGCTTTCCTACGACCAGCGTGTCAGCGTGGGCACAGTACTTGGCTCCATATATAGTTTCTTTAACTTGTTCCCTGCTGGAATTTAGTGGTTTTGTTTGAATAATAAAGTAAATGTATGTTACATGTAGTAAAACGGCTTAATTGCTGTTCAAGATAAATTTACAGTGGTTATGATTTTAAAGGAAATAAGTTTTCTTTTTCATAAAGCTAAAATTCAGAGCATTTAGATGTTCAATATTTATGAGAGACTATAAAATCTTATATATGTCACTTTGTAATAAAAGAAAAACTTTGTGTTTCCTTTCCTTTTTAAGTTAACTTATTCTTTATACCTTACAAATACATTTTACAAATAAATTTTATTTACAGAATTTCATCCTGGCTAGTATTTAGGCAAAGCACTGTACTTAAAGCAAATTCTGGGTTTGTTTGCTTGTTTTGTTCCAGTACAGGACTGAACCTAGGACCTCATCCGTGCTAGCCACGTTCTCTGTCACTAGGCCACATCCCTAACCAGACGCTTGTTTTATTCTAGTGTAGGAAATTCAGCTGTTAGCTGTGCTTCTTAAAACAAAAAGCCCCTAGGCCTCTTCCCACCCTGCTGACAAGGGTTCTGTGATATTTAAAGTTCTAAGTCCTCAGGAAAATGCTGCTCTTCCAGTAGAGAGGCATGAAAAGTGCTCCCCCCTCCAGCGTGGGGACATAGCCTAGTGTGTGCTAGAGAAAAGAGGTGAGGAGGTAGGAGCTCTTTGACCAGGTACATTACAGGTAGCTCTCCACAGTGGGTGGGGACCTGGCTTCTTAGAAATCTCCTTTCCCCTTAGGTGCTGTGAACTTTTGAAATGGCTAAGGTTCTATGGCATTGGCCTTTGGGTGAGGAACACAGGATCACTGTATAGCATGTATCTGGAATATGATATGTATTACTTTGAGTAAAAACCCTTACATACTCTGGCTGCTCTTTCCCATGAAAACATCTGAGCTACTTATTATTTTGTCCCAACCTGAGTTTTCTACAGAAATGTATTATGAAGTAATCAACATTCTGACCCCTATTAAACAGGTATCTGTAACAAACTTATCCTATAAGAACAGTGCAAGCCACCAATACATATGGATTTCTAGTAGCCATATGAAAAGGAAAAGAAGTGATTAATTACTTATTATTAATTATTAATTTGGGAGGGGATACTAAGGATTGAATCCAGGGCTTCACAGATGCTAAATAGGTTCTTTACCACCTAGCTATATCTCCAGCCCTTATTTTTAATATTTTTGTTATCCCACGGTGTCCAAAATATTGTTATCATGTAATGAATATTTTTAATGAGATATTTTAGTTTCCCATTGTAAATCTTTAAAATCTTTTATATACTTACAACTAAATTTCATTAGAAATGCTAAATCAGATAGAACTTTTCAGTTGAATAGATAGATTCACAAATGTAAATTGTTTGAAATATGACAGTTTAAAAAAGAAACTGAGTTATTTAAATTTAAACTTCAGTTTCAAATTTTGAATCCATTAAAATTGGGAAAAACCTAAAATTTAGTTCTTCTGTAGCCTAAGGTTTTACTGCTCAGTAGCCAGCACTGTCTGCAGAGCTTCGTGGAGACTCATTTTCAAAGATCTGCTCCTCTCCCCACAGCTATGCAGGCTCTTACTGATAGAAGGGCGAGCAGGTGCTTGCCTGCGTGCAAGTTACTGCACCACGCTCCTGTGTTTGGTGCGGAGATTCCTGTCTGTAATGTGCCGTCGGTGTGTACATGATGGTGTTGCACACTTACACTATTTCCATCACTGATGAGAATTTTTTTTATCACAGAACAGTTCAAATTCTTAGGTCTTGTCATGTTTTTATTTTAGCAGTTTCGCCAGCATCCAAGTTTATTGTCTTATAAGTCCTTTGGGGAGCTAGGAAATGATGATTTTTATATCCTTCAAGTACTGATCTTAGTACTTGATGCCTAAACTGCGTCAATCTTCATTAACTTGCCAGAGACACCACCCACTTGGAGATTGAACCCTTCACTCTTCTCGGTGTTTGTGCTGGCCTCATCCCATACCCTCATCATAACCAGTCTCCCAGGAACACCTACCAGTGCGCTATGGGCAAGCAAGCCATGGGTAAGATCGCCTTGTTAAACCTGCTTCTGCGTGACTAGAGAAAGACTTTCACTTTCTTCTCAATGGTGTGCTTGGGCAAATCAGATGTTGGTTATGCCTGGGGGTTGGCAAGCTCAAAGGGCCTGTGGAACCCTGATGCTGTAGATTATTTTAGGGGTGTGACTTTGATCATGCTCTGAACCTTTCTTAAATGATGCAAAGATGTGTTTGATTAAATAAAATTCACCTGTGGTTTGGAGGCTGCATCAGCCACTAGCTGATGGGTAGTAGTGGGGAGGCGCCAGGTGGAGGAGGGTTTATAATGAGGGGCGAGAAGAAGCACGAGGACCTCTTGGGAGATGCGAGGAGGCGAGAGAGGTGAGCTGCTTGCTATTCAGCCACCCTGGGAAGCAGGATTCTACCTCAGCCTTTGAGTCTTGAGTTCTTTAGCAGGACAGAGATTTAGGTAAGTTCTCTTAGTAGTTTTGAAAGAGTTGGTGCCTGAGAGAACAGAATGTCTTCAGGCTGCGGCTCTTGCAGCCTCGCTGCTGCTGGTAGCCGCAGAGATGCAGTTGCTGACTAGAACAGCCGTAGTTTAGAAGGCAGATGGACTAAAAGAGAGGACAGCACTGTGTGTGATGCTTGCAGGAGTCCTGCCTGTCTTTTGCTTAAACAGACATGGAGATCTCAGCTAGTTTCCTTAGCCAACCAAGAAGCACATCATAAATTTCCCATAATTATAAGAGTAAATGTAAGCATCAAAGCCCTGAAATGTGTGAGTTAACCAGGAAAGCTGTGTGGAAGAGCAAGAGCCCTGAAGTGCAGGAGTGGAGAGGGTGAGGAGAAGTGAGGAGGCTTCCTGATAGTCACGGCCTGTCCTGTTCTGGTAGCTGCTACTGTGTCTCCTAAGCTTACATGTCAGTTCCCAAGTCCATATCCTTATTTTCCTTCCCTTCCCTGTCTTTCTCCATTTATCTTCCCATCCAAAGCATTTACTGAGCGAGACTGGCAGTCAGACGTGGGGAGAAGGAGCCTGAAAACAGACACCAGACAGCTCTCTGCATAGGGGGTTTCAGTGCAGTTGGAGGGACCAGCAGATTAGACCAGGATGCAGGATCTGGGGGCGAAGACAGGGACGAGCCCATGTGAAGCTGGAACTGCACTGGCTCTTGGAAGGGAAGCATCTCTCAGAAAATGTGTGAGAGCAAGCATTTCACGGGGCCTTGCTGCTTGGTGTACCTTTATGGTAAGAAGATAGCTGTGGTGGAGAATACACGCTGCATGGAGAATATGCTGCATGGAAGATAATTATGGTGCACAGCAGTCTGAGGAGTCCACCCCATACACAGACTTTACTTACAGACTTGTTGGCAATGTTTTCCAAATCCTACCACTCTTAATGAGTTTTCATTCCCTTATGACATGTCATTTCTAATCACAAGGGAGCTTCATTTCCAAGCCTTGTGGACTGTCGAGGGAGGTTTGCATTGCCATACTCAGCCTCTGCCCCCTCAGCTGCACTGGCCATTAAGTACTCTGCGTCCTCAGTGTAGACAAGAAGTGTAGGTGCGCCTTCCTGAGCTCCGGGTGCCCTTTGCCTGGCTGTGGAGAGAGGAAAAGCATGGTGGCCGTGCACCATTTACCTGAATGGCTTATCGCCTGGGCCCTGAGGACTAATTCCCAGTGGGAAAATCCCAACAGTAGCTCATCGCTTTCACTTCCCAGTCATCCATGTCCTGCCTGTGCTCCTGGTACTGCGCCCTGTGTGCCATGAAAGGACTATCACTGCTTTTGGGTTTACCAAACCATTTTGTGTCATGACGCAAATGCCTGCTGAAACAATCCACCTTTTGTGGAGAACCTCCAGCAGAATCACCCCAGACTGATCACTGCCTCGCTAATGCCACTCATTCTGTTTGAAGTTCAAACAGAAACCCTGGCCATCTCCAGTTAGTGAAACTGTTATAAAAAGCAAGAATAGACTTAAAGGAAGGAAAAGTTATTTTTATCACAACTCTCCCCACCAAAAACAAAACAAACAAACAAAAAAGAGTCTTTATTCTGCGGCCCCCACAGGTCTGAGCGTTGGGTTAGTTACCACACACAGTTAAGCAGGATCAGTGTGCACAGAAAGCCAATCCAGCGTCTGCGGAGTTCCTTTGTCGTCTTCTGTGTGAAGGTTTTGTTGTGACTGTCATTTGCAATTCATTGTCTGTGTTTTCTGAGGTTGGTGTATTCAGCTGCTCTGACCCTGGGTCCTGCACATTTAGCTCCTTGGATACAATCCTCTGACGTTACTGCTGACGCTTGCAAGACAAAAGCCACTGAATATCTTAAGTCATTAAAAAAAGCCTTTATTAATGTCTGCTATTATAAAACACACCTGACTGGGAAGGAAGTGTGGAGAAGTGCATTTAAAGTTGGCGCATGGCTTGGCCATATTTCCCTTTGGGTACTGAAATGGCTGCAAGAGTAATGAGCAAGGTCTGTGTGACAGACAGGAGGGAGGAGGTCAGTGAGAGAAGACACATCCGAGGCCCAGGTCTGAGGCAAGCCCGGCCCTTGGAGCAGGATTGCCTCGGGTAGTTGAGCTCCCCCATCCTGGCAGCTAGGAACTAAGCCACTTTAAAGAGGACGCATTGCTGAAGACCACTTTCATCTCAGAGCCTGTATGGGTTTTCCAAAGTAGTGTTTCACTTATTACTTGTCTGTTCGTCGTGTCCGGAACTGGCTCACTAAATATTCCAGCCAACCTGGAAGATTTGTGTCTCCAACCCATTGCCCTATTGACACCACCCTCAGAGAATGGAGCCCGGTAACTCCTTTTCTCTCCACAAAGAAGCACAGTAGGACCAGACCTGCTTCGCACTCAGACACATCAGAGAGCCAGTCCCACAAACTGGCTCTTAGATTGCAGCCTCTTTAAGCTAGGAGAGCTCAGGTGTCCACCAGGCATCTCTGTGCTGCTGAGACCCTCTCTTCTGTGGACGTGGCTGTATGTGTGGGGACGTGGCTCATGACCGAAACCTCTGGCTGTGTGCGGGAGCTGTGGCTGTGTGCTTGCAAGGCTGAGTTCAGAGTCTCAATCACAGATCCTGCCTGTTAACCAGTCGGCAGGGACACTTTCTCCTCCTTAGGGTCACTCAGTCTCTATCAGCAGGTTAATGAATATGCATCATGGCCCTCCTCCAGCCCTTCCCCCTTCCTTCAGCTCCCAATAGCTGGGACTTAAAAAAAAAAAAGCCAAAGCAAAAAACCTAAGGAGCAGGGACAGCTTCTCTTTTTGTCTTCAGCAGAGTCTGTTTCTAAACAGACCACTTCTTCCTGTTTAAACTGGAGCAGGATGTCCTGGAACCGAGATATTTAAAGCACGTGATGGCCAAGAACCCTTGTGAAATGTTGTTGCGTTCTTCTGTCCCATTGTTTGTTCTATGTGTTTGCTTATTTGTTTAGGAGTTTTAAAAAAAAAACGGAGGAAGACCTTAGCCATGAGAATTTTTGATTCTGTTGACTCAGGTCTTTTAATCACTATAGCTGTTCTGTGGCCTGTGTGATAGTCTCTGACTGAAATGTTCCCTGTCTTCTCAAGTCTCTGGGGTGTCAGACACCCTTGTGCCTGCGGTTCATGCTGGACTCACTGGAGGGGCCAGGTCCCTGTGGTTCAGCTTCTGTGGGTTCTGTGGCCTCCCTTACAGTGATACAAAGTTGCTGCTTCCATCTAAGTTCAGCCTGTGGGTAAGACCCATAAAGCGTCAGCTGGCTGCTATCATCATGACCCTGCCACTTCCTGAGTACCCACACAGAGGAGGGAGTGTTGCTGGGCCTTGAACCCAGGGCTTCCTTCATGCCAAACACACGCTCTGCTGCCGACCTGTCCCCAGACTTTCTTACATGCGTCTGTTTTCTAGGCATGATAACAGTCTGTGAGGCATGCACTTTTTTTTTTCTGACAAGAAAGCTGAATTCCAGAGTGATTGAATAGCTTATGTCACAGTATATATCTCTTATGGAATCTCTGGTAAACACTTAATACATGTTTCTGAAATAATGAATACATGAATGAATGGGTGAATAAATGAACGAATCCAGCATAGAGCTGGATTAGGTGGCAAAGGTCTTTAGTTTCAGCACTTAGGAAGCAGAGTCAGATAGATCGCTGTGAGCTCCAGGCTAGCAGGGTTAGATAGTGAGATTTTTGTCTCAAAACAAATACACAAAGTGGAGAATGGTTGAGAAAAAAAATCCAGCGTTAACCTCTGACCTCTGTATACATGCATACATACCTAATTACACACATGCACACACAATCGGCGGGATGGGGAGGCAGTTTTAGGCTAGAGAAGAGTAAATGGGAGAAATCATACAACCTGATTCTGATTTATTATGAAGCTATAACAGTAAAGATAGTATGATATTGCTTCAAGGGTAGATGTATGATTGAATGGAATAGAATTAATAAATTAGAGAAGGAGGTGCAAGCATTTATAGGCAGTTGATTCTCTCTCTCTCTGTCTCTCTCTGTCTCTGTCTCTCTGTAAACAAGGCTGGCCTCAAGCTCCTGGAGTTCCATCTGCCTTTGCCAGCCAAGTGCCAGGATTACAGATGTGTGCCAACACACCCAGCTCTGATCTGAACTTGGTTATAATCATTATCCCCATCTTTAAACACTAAGTTATCTTTATAACTAATGTTTGGTTGGGTCTTGTGAAGTTTTTTTAAAAATTATGTGTACAGTGCAGGAGGCAGGAGAGTTGTGCCTGAGACTACAGGAGCCTGCAGACGTCAGTTCCCTTGGAGTGGGGCTGCTGGTGGTCGTGCACGGCCTAGTGTGGGCATGCAGAACCGAACTGAAGTCTGACAGAGCCACAGTGCTCTTAACTGCTGAGCCCTCTCTCCAGCCTTAGAATGATTTTTTAAAATATTTATTTATTATGTATACAATATTCTGTCTGTGTGTAT
>LOJH01031944.1:4976-16683 GCA_001685095.1 Ellobius talpinus
TCTCCCTCTCTGTCTCTTTCTCTCTCTCTGTGTGTGTTAGAATTTTCCATGGCAGGCTGGCAGTGTGGACATTCCCGTGGGAATGTTGGTTGTAATGCCGAAAGGAGGGAGATGATTCCATCTTTGGAGACCTTGGTCTTAAAGACTTTACCCAATTAAAGGAAGTCTACCTATAAAAAATGGTTATCTGCCTTATTCACAATCAATTTAGTGTATACTAGAAGTAAAACAAAATAATAATGTCATGGAATCCTTGAGGCTGTTGTTTGATAAATAGCTGAATAATAGACATATTAATCTGTACATTTAGAATTTGCTGTTCCTTCTTCCTCTCCATTCACCAACTAGAACCTGCTGGATTCTTACCATTGTCTTCAGTTTCTATAAAACAATAGCCTTCCAACAACTTAATCCAGCAATCTGTCAGTCTGTGCTCCTAACTCTTCTTTTTTTATACTTACTCCAAAAATTCTTCTTAGGGATGCCCTCTGACTTCTGTGTCTTCATTTTTTCACACAATATGTACACACACACACACACACACACACACACACATACACAAAATCTTCTTTGGGATATAATTACAATAAAAAAATTTCCACCTTAAAGGAAGCCACATTTTATCCTCCATCACCCTCACCCTCCAATTGTTGCTGTATCTGTCCCTCTTATAACAGCTTCCATTCAATTATGTTGCTAAGAGAAGGGTCTTTTAAATAAAGGAAATATTTCCATGCTAATGGAAAAGTTGTGGTGGATTCTTTTGAACCAATGACAGCCAGTTTTCATAAATAGCAAATACACATTGAGTGATATAGATATATATGGCTTTAGTTTTTATAATGTTGGGGGTTGAACCTGAGTCTAACACATATAAGGCAAATACTCTACCACTGATCTTCATTTGTCATCCCTCAGACCAAGTATTTCCAAGCAATGCATAATGTTCTGAAAGTCACTTTCAAAGTATTTACATATGAAATAATGAATCTTTGTTAAGTTCAACATTTGCTTTGATGTGAATTTCTTTTACTGTTTTTAACCTGCTGCAGATGTGTGATGACTTCAAGTGTAACTGAGATAAATAAAGGCATAGCCCAAGAACACATTTAGCACACAGTAAAGTGAAGACAAGAGAGCACTTAGAAACACAGAAATAGTGCAGAAGACAGAAGAGTCTGAAAAGGCTCCATCTCAGTCTCTTTCTTGGCATAGGCAAGGCAAGTTATTTGGATTTAAGTAAACATGCATGCAGCTCTAGCTTCTGTGATGTGCTCCCTGAAGAAGGTATTAGGTCAAGTAAATTGGCCAGAGTGATTTATCCAGGAATTATAATATCAAAATATCAGTCTTTATTGAGTAGTTACTGTTTCAGGTGAAAACGTCAGTTTACAGTGATCTTCCCTTCTCAACTCCTCTCCTCTTCTCCCCTCACTTCCCCTTCTTTCTCTCTCTCTCTCTCCGTATGTCTGTGGTGTTGACTCCGCCTGTGTCCTGCTCTGTTGACTATGGAACTCCTAGCTGGGTTTATTGCACCACCCTTGAACACATGTGTCTAGACATTGCAAAAGCAATTTGACTTGAGTCATCTAAAATGGGTGAACATCTACATTGGTTCCTTTTTTCTGTTGCCATGATAAAAACACTATGACCAAGGCAACTTATAGAAGAGAGAGTTTTCATTGGCTTCCTGTTGTAGAGGGATAAGAGCCCATTGACTGGGAGGCATGGCGGCAGGAACAGGAAGCTGAGAGACCATATCACTATCTGAAAGCATGAAACAGAAAGGGAACTGAGTGTGAGTCAAAGTTTTAAGCTCTCAACGCCCATCTCCAGTGAGCTACATCCTCCCACCAAGGTGTGCTGCCCCCACAACTTCTTTGATCAGCCCCACCAATTGGGGACCAAGTGTTTAAACATCAGAGCCCATCGGGGACATTTCTCATTTAAACCACCTCAACATCTATTATAAAATTGATTCTCTCTCCTGTTGGTCCTGTCATTGAATGCTGCTACGGTCTACCCAGATGCTCAGACCAAGCCCTGGATAGCTGTCAGTGACTCTTTTCCCTGTCTATGGTAACCATTTGCTCATTGACAGTCATGGCTTTTGCTACTCAGCATCTCTTGGCACCATCTACTCATCTGAATTCCCACTGCTGTGCTCATAATTTAGGCCATCCTGTTTCATGGCAGCTCTCACCATCCAATGGTTTCTCCACGGTCAGGCTTGTTCACCCTTCAGTCTTTTCATATGCTACCACTGCAGTGACTTCTTAAAGCACATGCCTGGTCCCCTCACTCCTTCGGCTAGTTTCATATGATCTCTTCATTGACATCAGCATGTTATACACACTGATGGACAGACACACGGCCTCTTTGCAACCTTTCCATCTTCCAGTTTCGATCAAATGAAACCTAAACCGGACACAGTTCCTAGTAGATCATGTTCTCTTGGGTTATTGTGCTATGCCTATGTTGTTCCAATGACTACGTTTTTTTTGTTTTGTTTTGTTTTGTTTTGTTTTTGTTTTTGTTTTTGGTCCTTTTCTTTACTGGAATGGCCCAGCAATCAGCTGCTACTTTTAAACAGCTTCCTTCTTTTCTTTTCTTTCTTTTTTTTAAAATGTAGCTTTCATTGATCCAGAGACTCCCATAGCATCATATAAATTATAAGATCTAACAGTTATCACACCAGACACTTATCGGATGTCGGTAGTGCCTGAGATCCATTAGCCAGGCTTTATGCCTTTGTTTTCAGCTCCTGGAGAAGGGCTTGCTGCCAGGCATAGAATACACACTTAGTGCACACACGTGAGGGAATGAAGGCATCTAGACTTCCTTAAGAGCTGTGCTGATAGCTGCGATCCAGACTGGCTTCTTTTCAGGTTGTGTTGTAAAAAAAAAAGAGAGAGAAAGGAAGTAGAAGAAAGAAGACAGATTTCTCAACAAAAACACAATGTTTCCTGGACAAATGAATGAATCTTCTGTAGAGGCTTTCTGAAAGGTTTAAATTGACAGCTGAAGTAGGATCATGAAAAAAAAATCCTCCTATCAAGCAAGGTGACATAAAGTGTCACAAAGATGCTTTTGTATAAATAAATAATAGCTAAATGCTAAGCTTGAGACTTCCCGAAGGAAACGTGTTCCAAGAAAGTCAAAGGTTGAGATTCTTGAAATCTGGAAAGAAACTCTTAGGCAGGTGTGCTTAATAGTGAGTAGCCTAGCTAACATTTTGAGATGTACTGAGCATTTCATAAGCGTTATGTTACTCTTTATATGGCATGGCAGAGAATGTAGACTGAGTACATCTGGCAGATTCCTGTCATATCAGCTGGTTAGGAGCTGAGTGCTCTCTCCAGTCAATGAATGGGGTTTTCTCAGGATGCTGAGCTTAGCTTTGCTGACCATGCGCAGGCAGGATGTGAACTCCCTAGCACCACACTGGCTCTTACACAGCTGGAGTCACATGGCCAAGGCACATTTCCATCCTGGCTTCCTGGTTGCTCTTGTGGGTTTCTCTATCAGGAGCCTCTGGGGAGTAGGAATGTCAAGAGCAGATGCAATAGTAGACTAGGGGTTGTGGAGGGTTTTTACTTAATCCCACCTTTCATTTCCTGTATGGTTTGTGGGTGTGAGCGCTAAGAATGTACTTCCTCTGCATAAAGAGGAAGTGGCAGGGCCGGGAGCCAGAATAACTGATCAGAATGCCCCAAGGAGTGGAGTTAAAGCAAAAAATGGAACTCTCTGCATCAGATACTCAGCGCTTACCNAGTGTGTGTGTGTGTGTGTGTGTGTGTGTGTGTGTGTGTGTTAAGACAGACAGGAAGCAAGAGAATGTCATCATGATGAATGTATAAACATCTGTCTTCACTCTTTTCAAGTGCCTCAAAATAGATGTTCCTGATGAATTTAGAAGACTTCTTTTTTTTAACTAATTATTATTTTATTTTGCTATCAAAAATTTCTTATTGATCTGTTTATAAAGATGGAAAGTAAGAAAGGCTTGATCACCTAACATGCCTCTGGAAACAAGAAGTGGAGCTTGAGTTCCAGAGGAACAGCTCTAATGATCCTGGGTGAAGAGTGTGGCCTCTGCTGCCTTTGACTAGCTCATAAGAAAGAGCCCATTGTAAAACACTCTAGTTTCCAGCTGGCTTTTAAATCATTGTGGCTTGAAATTGTGCAGTTGCAGTGAGTGGACGTTTCATCAAGACCCAACTGGCTTGCTTGCAGCCTACCCACTCAAGGAGAACTTCTGGTCAGAATTTTCTGTCTCAAGCATATGTGAGAAAGAATCATTGTGCTGGACAGACAGAGAACAAGGAGGGGGAAGGAAGAAAGAAATGGGATGGAGAGGAGGAGTGAGTCTGGAAAAGAAAGTTGGAGAAGGGAGGGAGGGAGATGGAAGGCTGGAAGAAGGGAGAAGCTGGGGTGAAGTAAGGGGAAGAGGAAGGAACATTAAAGAGAGAAAACAGAAAGGACGGAGGGAAGAAAGAGGAAGGAAAAACACAAAGAGGGATATGACAGGAAAAGAAGTGACTAGTTCGGTACCTATAGCCATGGATTCTTTCACCATAAACGAATTGTGAACAAGAATTCCTTATTAAGAATACTAAATAAAATGTATCAAAGAAGAATTCAAGGAGACAACACTAGGAACAACACCTCCCAACAAACAGCAGAACAAAATGAAAAAGGAACTTGCAGAGCAGAGGGAACAACTTAAACAAAACAATGCCATTGTAAAACTTAATTGGAAACATAAATCAGAAAGAACAAAAAGCAGAGCACGCACAGCTGAAAATCAAATTAGTTGCATAGACGAACCGCTGGCGACAGTCACAGTGAACATAGGAAAAATAGGAAGGTTGAAAGCTCTTAGGACGCGGGGCCTCAAGGTCACTCACCTTGCTGAGCCCCGTGTTTGGTTGGATCCCCAGTATGTGGGCACTACCATATTGCTATTCAGTGAGCTTGCTAGACCTCTCCTCTATCCAGCTCAAGCAAAAACTCATCTTGAAAATCTGATTACTATTTATTTGTTAATTATTTACATATCCTGCCTCCTGCAACAATGATCCTTCTGTCAGGATGGTCCTTGGCAGGGGGTGAGAGCTTGTCTGTACTGCAGTCTTCTTGTTGTGCGATCTCCTGGCAGATGAGGGGCATTAAGCTATTTATTGACTCCACTGACTACCTTTCACATCGTGGTTGACCAAGCAAATTCAAAAACAAGGAAAACAAACCCCTAAACAAAACCACCACTATGATTAAGCTCAACCATCTCCTTGCTCCGAGTGTCTGAATGGAGCCAGATTAATCAATAGAAATTGATGTAATAGTCCCACTTTAAAGTTATGTTCACAAACATAATACCAACACTTCTTGGTTTTCTATTTTCTCTAGGAAGTTTCTACTTTCTCTCTGGTTGCTAAAAATAACATATTCACTTTTCTCTCTCACCTTTAGCATCACTATTCTTACGCCCCCTCAGCTGATCACTGCCCTTCTTATTTCAAAGCAAATAGATGGCAACTTGCTCATTTTTTCCTACCATGGTGCAGATACTTGGTTCTCATCTTTCTTAATAACAGCAGCTAAGTGGCCTTGCCGTCTTTTGGAAGACACTTTCTGTCTGAGCTTCCCGGACAGGAAGCATGACTTCCCTGTTCTCCTACCTCTGCATTCAGCTACCTCATTGGATTCTCTGCTTCTGATCTCTGCACCAGCACATCAGAGACGTAGCCCCATGTCCACTTCTCTGAGCATTTGGAAGATGGTTCACACTCCTCCCCACTTTTGCTGGTTTGTTTTTAAGGTGAGAACTGGTCATGCATTTTTCTTCAAACTTTTCAGGTGGCTGTGGCCTACTGAGGACAAAAAGGTCCCATAGCTGCTCTAGGTGATTCCATCCATCCTTGTGGCCTTCATTTCATCTGCACACTTACTACTTCTAAATCTCTTCACCAAACTCTGTCTTAAACACAGAGACTTTGGTTTGAGGACTTTTGAATAGATAGCTCCAGGGTGACATTCAAATCCAATGTGCCCAACCCTCCATCCTTTTCCTTCTCAATAAACTGTTAACTTTAACTCCATTGTTTGAATGGAACAAAACCAACCAATGACAAGCTGAAGACACACTGGGGTTTGGTCTTGTTACTGTCATTTTCCCACTTCATTCTTCCCGACTGGTTTATCAGCAATGTACTCACTCCCATAACACATGCCCTGTTTGCTCTTTGCCTGTGTCTGTACTGTCTGTCGTCTCTTACTTGGATCCATAGTCACCTCCTAAATAGAACTCCTCCTTCGACTTTCTATGTCACCTCTCCTTTCTGTTCACTTTCTAGACAGGACTCAATCTGATGGTCTAAAATTGCAAACCAATCCATATATTTCTGTCTCATTCTTTCAGTGGCAAAGGTTCAACAACTCGGATTCTAAGCATTGAGTTGTGAAATGGTCCCCTCTCATTCTCATCTTTTCGCTGAACTTTGTTAATTCATCTTGAAACCGAAACTTAGGACATTATAGATTTCTCTTAACTGGACAGGAAGTAAACAGAGCAAAATGCAAAGCCTGCAGCAGGCGTGGAGCCCAACAATGGAAACACGGAGGGGTCTGATGACGTCTTAGCTTGGGCCTGCCTGGTGGGGGTGAAGGACACTGCCACTTCCCAGGCATGGCGGGTCAGATAGGAGTATGCTATCAAAGGAAATGACCTGATACAAACAGAGACGCCCGGATCAGGCGTGGATGAGACACTGTCACGGTAAGTGGCAAGTTACGGACACTCAGATTCATTTCCTTCCTTTGTTGTGTCCAAAGGTTTCTCTGTCCCAAGCTTCCTTTGTTAAAAAGCATATATCCATGCTGGTCCCTCCACATCCTCTTTAACTTGGTCAGCTTTAGGTTTCAATTGTCTGAAGGCCAATGACTAGCGGAAGATCATGTGGTTTTGACTGAGGGTAACCTCCTTAAACCATTTCTATACTGTATGCTTCCTATATGGAACTTACATTTCAAAAGGTCTTAGTACAAATATGCACACACACACACACACACACACACACACACGTTTTCCTGGGATGAACATGCTTTTCACTGGCAATAAATACACGTTTCAGTGAAGGGACTGATGATCAGTGCTTTTGAAGGCTAAATCCAAGATATAAAATCCAAAGGAGAAATCTTTATGGAGAGAACTAGATGAGAGAAAGGAACGTAAGATGACTGTAAAGGTCCTGATTGAGTTTCATTTACTGCGATGTGCCCTGGTGATGGTAGGAAATGCTGATAGGAGTATTTCCAGTCAACATTTCCTTTCAGGATGTTTCAAGGGAGGGGAAATCACTCTGAGAAGTACTTACTTAAGGCTTGCTATTGCATATGAAACTTCAAGGCCACGCCCAGAAAAGACTGAAAGGCACGCCCAGGGTTTACCAGCTTCATCTTATGGGAAGCCCACCACTTACAGAGCAAGCACAGCCACATCCTAAAGAAAAGCTGATATTATCTAGTAGCTTCTTCTTAAGGCTATATTTAAGGCTAGGGGAGGTTACAAATAATAAAAAGAAAGAAAAAGAAAAGGAAATGTTATCTTATCTAAAGTCTGCCTGTTTCATTTTCTTTAAATGTTCTGACCGTCCAGGAAAAGTCTTGGGATATGTTTTCCATTGTGCTGAAATCTAAGCCCCTGTTATCTTCAAGAAGTACAGGCTGATCTCACAAATGAAAGGTTAGGGTGTTTATTGATAGCAGCCATTTATAATGGTGCAATCCATTGCAGGAACTGTCTAGAGAGTCATCACAAAGGCACAGGAAAAGAAACGCTGGGCACAGAACACAAGCGACCTCCCTGCCGGGTCATCTCCTCACTTCCTGCTGTGCCTTCACATATTCTGTTGGATACACAGGCCACAGCCAGATGACACCATTAACTGATGAAACTGGACAGTCATCTGAGGTCACGTCAGTTATAACGCCAGAGCTCATCAATGAGATAAAGGCAATAACGGGAGAGGCCTTGCTTGAAATGCATGCCCTTGTTATTTTTCAAAACCGAGGCATTCGAAGGGTTGTTGCAAGTGGCACTGTGGAAAGTATTTTCCAAGGGGCTGGGTAAAGGGTGTGAGCAGATTATAAGAGTGCAAATGGCTGTGAACAAAGTAGAGATGTGCAGTTTCTACTACACATAGCAAATTAAGTTCCAGATGTTCGCTACTACAAAAATCTCTACCGGATATCTGGACTCATGGTGGCTGGGGATGTTTGTCGTGCATGTAAAATACTCCACACCTGTTCCCTAGAGGCCACCCTCATCCCTTTTCATCTGTGTTGGTTTGCTAATCATGTAGGGATGATGAAATAGGCCTCTCTTCATAATTAAAGGGGCTAGGAAGAATGTAAGACTGTTAATTACTTTATTCTCAGAGCCAGTTAAGTAAATGACTGTAGTGTGTGCCTCTTGGGACAGTTTTGGAGATTTATTAACTATATTGTTTCAAAATCTTGGATCCATGTTTTTTGGAGCTAATTCATAGTGGAACAAAGGTTTAAGACCACACAACCCAATCCTAAGGACAAATACTGACATTTTGCACAGTGTTCTTTATAAACAAAGTAACCCCATTCTACCGTGAACTTCATTTGCTAAAGAGCTGCTTACTTGTAAACCCTCTACTCACATACGTCAAAGGATTGCTTTTTCTTTTCTGTTACAAACAGCATGTGAAGACTGAGTCCTGCTATAATGCTCATGCCCTTTGGGTTCTAATCATAGACTGTTAGGAGCAGGGCAGACACATCTGGCCCCCTTGATACATAGGAGCTGGTTCACAACATTAAGGGTGCACATCAACCAACCTCCACCCCCACCCAATAAAGAATGATTCGTGTTGTCCTGGTCACATGTAAGCTGTTTCCCAAACTCTGTCTCATAGCATAGGACACAGGTAGACTAAGCCTGCTTCCTTGCAATACAGGACTCCCCCTCTTCTCCCAGGAACCTCTTGGGATACATACGGGACTGAAGCCCCTTTCTTCAGAATCTCACTTTGCCAGGCCACCTGTCTGCCTGCCAGTGTTCATAAGCTTTTCTGTGAAGGGCAGTCCAATTTCTGTGGAACTCCTTTCTCCGCCCTCTCTCCAAAAGCTACCATGTCCCTGTCCTCTGCCCATTGCCCACCAGCAGGTAGAGCACACACTGTGGGAGATGGAAACTTTATTTAAGCAAATCACCTCTTTTGTGGCATACTTCAGGCCACGACCTATGTTGAAAATCAGTGTCATGTCTGTAACCCCAGCACCTGAGGACAGACAGAGGCAAGAGGATTGTCACAGGTTCTAGACCATTCAGGGCTGCATGATGAGACCCTGTCTCAAGAAACAAAAATGAGCAAGCAAAAGAGCTTAAGACCATTGCTATTTTGAGTGTGTGCTTCCACTTCCTTGAGATCACAGCTGTCAGTTGCTACTACAAATAACTGTCTCCATAGATTGTTGCTTGAACAGAGATTAGGCAAGAAGAGGGAAATAAAATGGCTTTCATTGAAGTTCCTTCTGCCATGAAATTGCACACACACACACAAGTACACATTACACACAAGAATATGCACACACATGTGTATACACACATTCACAAACACAAGAGCAAACATGTACACACGTATGCACATGTGCACACATATACACAGGCACACATAAACATACACACATGTGTATGCATGCACATACACAAACACACACACATACATATGTACAGTTACATCCATGTTCTCTTTAGATGACAAGACAAACTGTGTTTTTAATAAACTTTGCCTTTTGAGGTCTTTTTTTTAACGATAGTCTGAAAAATGGACTTCTTTTTTCAAATGAGTTAAAGTTTACCGGAAAACTGAGCAGGTTTAGAATCCCTACATGTTCCAAATTGCCAGTCTCAGAACAGCCAGAATCCTCATCAACATTCCACTCCAAGGCAGACCTGCATTGATGCATCATGATTACCTAAAGCCTGCATGTACTTTTCCTTAGCTCTACTTTGGCCTTGTCTGTCCTATAGATTTTGACAATGCAAAACAAGTCAAAGCCACCATTATAGTATGTAAAATTAGTTCACTGCCTTACGGAGACTCTACTCTGCCTGCCTATTTCCTGGTTCCTTTCCCAGAACATCATAGAACTGGACACCTGTGTGCACAGTCTTTTCAGCTATGTATCACTTGGTGACATGTATTTTTAGCCTCCTCAGTACTTTCAAGGCTGAATTTCTTTTTATTTGAAGACAGTGAAAACAGAAACTAGCTTCCTGGAGGGCAGACTTCATGGTCTCAAGTCATGGTCCATGCTAACACACTTTAGGGTTTGATAATCTACCAACATATCCAGGAAGCTTTATGTGCTTGTTATTCTAAACCCACTTTGCCACTGTGGTGTTCATGTTTGTTGGATGGTCCTCTATTACTTTCCATGCTAATAAGTAACTAGTGATGGTTTTTGGTGCATTGTTTTTTTTAAAAGTGGAGAGTCATATTTCTACTAAAAAATGAAGCAACACAACCCCACAAAAATCAACAGCAAAAAAGCAAAACAAAACAAAAAAACATGCATCACAGAGAGTGTTTTTCTTTTCTCTGCTCAAACTTCCCCCCCCCCATCTAATTCTGGCTTCCTATTTCAGTAGAGGGCACTCTGACCTAGTCTAGAACCTTGTGGCCTTTTATTTGGCCAGTTGTGGAAAGTAGCTAGCGTCCTTTAGTTCTACAGTCGGCAGTGGCACACAGAAACCTGGCCCTGCAGACTCAGAATGAGTCTTTCCCTCGCAGTCCTGAAGTCCTCTGTTCGTCTTCCCCCAACAAAGGCTAGAGTTCTCCCCTGGAGTCCACACATTTCACACATTGTCTTTCTGATCAGTGTGAGCTCTGCAGAGGTAGAGTCCCCAGTTCACACTTAGGGTATAGCATGCGATCTGACAAAAACTAAGTGCTCAAGGAGCATCAATCGGTCTATTGAATAGATGGAAGCTGCGGGCAGAGGGTGTGGCAGGGGTGGGGTGGGGCGGAAGTGGGGTCTGACTTACGGCAACAAACAAAAGAAAGCTTGTGTGTCTGCTCATGTTTCTGTAGAAGTCATCTTCTACATTGGCGTCTGCCTTAACTCCAGACTGGAAGAAGACAGCATCTTACCTGTTCCACAGCTACCTGGTACTGTGTCTGAAGCCCTAGTGGTGACATAACCGACTAGTGATGACGAGCTGTGTAAGTGTATAAAGGTGCAGGCCCAGACCCAAGTCAAATCCAGCTAGCTGACCTACATCCGTTCTTTCCTGGACTTAAAGCTCTCCTCTCCATCTCCAAATCTTGAAATTCTTCTTCATATGCAATCACCAGTTAATACTTCAGTAGCTCAGCTTACAGGCCACAGGGACCTCTCCTTCTGGTCTCCTCTTTTTCTTCTGGAGATAGGGCCTGGCTATAGCCCAGCTTGTCCTTGAATTCTCACTCTTGTCTCCCCTGCTGAATTGTTGGGACATCACCTGTTTATGTCTATGACAAATGTTACATATTTTATCTTCTGGGATCTTCCTCCATTTAGGAAGGTTTTACCATTTTTTTAAAGATTTAATTATTTATTACATATACAGTGTTCTGTCTGTCTGTATACTTGCAGGCCAGAAGAGGGCACCAGATCTCATTACAGATGG
>LOJH01031945.1:293-10688 GCA_001685095.1 Ellobius talpinus
AAAGTCTGCTGGATACTATGGGTCTGTAGGCTTAAGATGGATGCCCCAATGGTACAGAAGAACTTTGGGTGACTGTGCAGGTAGCAAGATGTCTCTGTCAATTCTAGAATTTTGGAAGTTGCTTACAATGCACTTCCTGTTTACTTAGGTAATATTATATCCTTCTGGAGTCTTTGATGGAGTTGAAGAAAAGATAGTTATTATTATAGTTTTCCTTAATTATGATAAAAGATAAAGTAGATATAAATATTGTAACTGTAATTCTTTCTTGATAACTGTTTTGTTATATGTAATTTTACTAAGTTAAAGTTAAAACCTTCCTTTTTATTTAAACAGAAAAAGGGAAGTGATATGGGAGTCCCCTCTGTGATTACCATTAATGAAAAAAGAAACTGCCGTGGCTTGTTGATAGGACAAAACGTAGGTAGGCAGGGAAGACAGAACTAAATGCTGAGAGAAAGAAGGGTGGAGTCAGAGATGCCATGGATCTGCCACAAGAGATAGACATGGTGAAACTTTGCTGGTAGGACACAACCTTGTGGTGATTTCTAGAAATAGGTTAAACTAAGATGTAAGAGTTAGCCAATAGGAAGTTATAGCTAATGGGCCAAACAGTGATTTAATTAAAACAACAACAAAAAGTCACATATTTTATTATTTGGGGGTTTCAATAGTATATCATTGTATTTGTCCATATTCTATACTGAGAGTGACATTCTGAGAATGTCATTTGGAGGCTTCCAAGGTCCTAGAATTTTGAAATATAAATGCTGGCAAATGCTAGATTATCAACCAACATAGGAGAGTTTAGCTTAAAATTTATGATTGAGTTTGCATGGTGGGTATGATTATATTAACATAGGTCTTCATATTTCACCACCAGCCAAAAATTTATAATAGAAAAACAGATAAGAAGCACAAATGTCACTGGTTTTTCTACAAAGTTTTACTGAGTTATACCTGTTCATCTGATTCTAGGGGTAAATATTGGTAGGAAAGAGAAATTTCCACCTTAATGTCTTTGAAAAAGTGCCTGGGGTCTAGAAGTGAAAGCACATGAACAAGTCATCTTAAGAAAATGTGATTCTTATGAAACAAACAATAACAACAACAAAAAAGCAGCAGAAAGGATCAGGACATTCATAACATGTGTGTCCATCCAGCCTGGGAAGAGTGGTAGGAGATATTGTCAGAATGAGATTTTAGACATAGTGGCATTTTAGATACTGTCTGGAACCTGAGTAGTACCCACCTAATTGAAGAGGTGATTATCAGCTCCCAAATCAGAATGTCAAGAATTGGTACAGCACACTCATCAAACAGGAAGAAATAGAGAATGAAAGAGATAGTAAATCTCCAGTGATTTGAACAGAGCTGATGCTAAAGCATGTAAATGAGGACTCTGTTTCAGACCATGTGTCAAGCCCATTTTACTCTCATCCAGGGCTCACCTGCTCAATCTGAGTCTTAGGAGTATGATGTCTGCATATCATGAGTGGAGGCCACAAGTCTATCCAATGACAAAAATGTTTCCATAGATTGGTGGGCTCTAGTTGAGTTGATATCACTCGTGCTGTTGGATTGTTCCTACTACCAATGGGTGGGCATGGTCTGAACCTACTGTTAATTTGTGGAAGAAGTATAGAATCAGCGGTTCTCCCTTAAGTGCTGGAAATGCCCCGTCCTTTCTCCATAGGCTGGATATTGGCAAATGCTCTTTTTATAATTGCACATGCTAAAGGACTTTTGGGGTGACGGTTCCTGCTCATGGTTACTGACACATCTTCAGACTGGATTTTTCCCGCCTTGTTTTTTTTAAGAGGCACTTTCTTAAGCACTCACCTTTCCTCCCTTTCTTCTTCCTCATGACACATACTCATTACATGCTCACATTACTCCACAACTCTGAAGCACTCACCTTTAAGGAAATGAATATTAATAATAACTGTAACTGCATGTGAGATAAAATTTATTTTGTCATCTCATAAATGTTTGAGTCCTGAGGATCCAAAGATAAGAAAGAAAGATGCTGGGTGCTGAGATGAAGATGTGCAGAATGCCAGTACAAACCTTAACTATGATGGCCTGTGAAGTTTATCCCAACTTAGAATAAGTTTAATAGTGAAAAGGAGACTATTGCTCTATAGGATGAATAGCTACACTAGGCCAGGAGCCAAACTTGAGAAGATAGGATTGGTTTATCCTTACATGCAACTCTCACCTCCAGACAAAATGAAAGGCAAAAAAACTAGAGAGTGGGTTGTTAACTTCCTCAAGCTAGAAGAGGTTGGGGGACACATGAGTGATCAGAATATATTTTTTTCTTGACACTGGGTCATTGTTGAAAAAAAGGGCTACTGTTAAAATTCAGCCACCCCAAAGATATGGCCACACCCTAATTACCAGGACTTGTCAATGTGGTCTCATTTGGGAAAAGGTTCTTTGCCAGTGTAGTTCAGGATTTTGCAATGAGGACATCCTGGGCTACCTAGGAACCACTAACTCCAAGAGTACGTGTCATTATACAAGATAGGAGAAGAGAAATGGAGAAGCCTTTGAAGGTGAAAGTAATGGCTGGAGTCTTAAGACAAAGGAGGCCTAGATTCACCAAGAAGCACAAAGAGAAAACAGTCTCTGCTCAACTCCCTAATGGACCTCAGTCCCACCTACACTCAGCGAATCCAGTCTCTGTAGTTTCAAAGAACTAATAGTACCTCTATAAGGATGTTTCTTTGCATTAAGTAACAACCTTTATGTGTCTTATGTTTGTCCTAGGCAACCAGTACATAGCCTACCACCAAATGGTACACATGAATATTCTTGGAATACCATTGACCCTCTCTGGGGTCACGGGGAAAAGAGAAGGCCAGAGTCAGATGCACCTACACTTCTGAATGGAACAGGACAAGGATTCGTGTTTTCTTTGGATTAAATGGATAGTTCTGGAAAATGGTAGGTTAGAATTCTCACGAGAGAACCATCCCTACAAGTCTGATCTCAGGGATAAAGAAACCCCCAGCATTTGTTCCCAGGGCCAGACCTAAAGTATACCTGACATTACCAAGTGACTAATTAGCTTAAAGTTTAGCAGCATGGACTAGCAAATACTTATCATCTTATACAACTAATGGCAGAAATTAGAAATCATTTCAGGGCTGAGTAATTCTGGTCAAGAGTCTTAGGAGGCTACAGTAGATGTGTCTGTTGTGCTAGAGGCATCCGAAGGCTTAGTGGGGACTGTAGGGTCTGTACTCAGGCTCATTCACGAGCCTCTCAGAGAGAACTTCAGTTTCCACCCATGTGTTCCCTCCATAAGGTTGCTTACAGAGTGGTAGCTGCCTTTCCCTGGAGAAAATTGAGAGGGAGAAGAAGGAGAAAGAGGCTGCAATGTGTTTTATAACCCAGCCTCAGAAGAGGTATACAACTGTTCCTCCCATATTCAGACTCAACTCTGCTACCAAGTGGGACTATACAGAAGTGCATACTAAGCCATGGAAATTGCCAGATAGATTTCATCTGGCTGTCTAGTATGGTGGAGAGAGGAAAGAAGAGGAGAGGAAAGGAGAGGGGATGGGAGGAGAGGACAGGAGAAGAGAGAAGAGGAGAGGTAGGAACTATCAATGTGGTTAGAATCTTAGTTTGTAAGGGTCATGGGTGGCTTTCCAAAACACTATAAAGAAATCACAAAAGGAGTCATTACAGCCCTGTATGAAAAAAGACACTTGACAACCAAAAGAGATTCACAGATAGAACCTGGTAAGTAAATAAACTTGTCCCTCCTCCTCAGCTTCCTTTCCTCACTGTTTTTCCTTCCTGAAGAAACCGAAGCTGAAGAATGAGTTGGGATGAAAGTAGAGATGGAGGTATATAGATATCTAGATATAGACAGATACCCCTGTCACTCAGGAGGCTGAGGCAGGAAGATCCTTGGCATTCACGAGTTCTAAATCAATCTGGGAAACAAGCCCAGACCCAATATCATTCAAAAAATAAAAGTACAAAATGCCAGCAATGTGGCCTGCCTCACAGTTAGTCAGCAGACATTCTAAGGAGGTGTGAGCCTGTGGGAAAGAACCGTGGCTTTTGGGAGAAATGGAAGCTGTGGTTTGCATTGTTCATGTGTCACCCGAAGAGTCTTAGTCATACGCTTGTTAACTTTCCAGTCACCGTGACAGACTCCAGAGCAAAGCACCTGAAATTAGGAAAGCTTTATCTTAGCTCATGGTCTCTGCAGTTGCAATTTATCATGATGGTTAAGGAAGGCATGGATGAATAGAGCTGCTCATAATGTGGTAGCCAGGAAGCAGAGGGAAAGAGAGAGACAGAGATAGAGGCAGAGAGACAGAGAAAGGGATAAGGAGAGGAGAAACTGTGCTATAGGGCTTTCTCTTTGTGCTTTTCCTGTCATCTGGGCCCCCAGCCTATATGGTGGTGGGTCTTCCCTACTTAGTTCATCCTCTCCAGAACCTCCTTCCCAGATCTTAAACCACTGTGACACAACCAAACAGACAGCCACGACTGAGCGCCACACCACCGAAGTGGAGAGAAGTTGGATTGATAAGCCCTGCCTCAGCAGTCATTCGTCGGACCTCTCCTTCATTGGCAGTGATAATCTCATTCCCTGTCGTCTTTATCATCTCTTACCGCTGTTTTCTGAGCAAGAGATCCCAGAGGACCTTTGTGCCTCTTTGGTCCAGTTCTTCAGCACTCTGCCTTCACCCAACAGGCCTCAGCTAACATCACTGCCAACTGGTCAGTGTCTGAAAATGAAAAGGGAGGCTGGGAACGGAAGAGCCTCGGCAGGCACTTCAGAAGTGACTTCCCATGACTCCATAGGGTAACAGGCATGCTGCCTATGCTCAGGGCTGTCCAATGTGCAGACCCTGCTGAGAGACTTGGGAGGGATTTAATATCCATTGTACTAATGTCGACCAGAATTGGCTGTGTGTTAGAAGGAATCTAGAACTAAAAGTCAAGAGTGGGAGTTTCCCCCAAGATCTGCTCCGAATTTGCAGTGTAACCTAGGTCAAATCACATCATCGCTCTGGTCTCCAGGGAATTCTTTTGCAAAAATAAGCATTAAGAATTGACAAGCTAATTCCACAATTCATCTAGAACAATGTCTTTTCACCCTTTTTTAATCATCATCTTCATAATTATTAATATTAATATCATTATGCCCAGGAGCTGGGTAATATTTTCTGATCATTCTCTGGTGAAGCATTAATACCATAGACATACAGTATATCAATCTATGCCTATGCATAAAATACAGGTTTTCATATCCCAAGAGTTAATTTTCACTCTCTTGGTGGGAATGTCCCTGTTGTTCTGGTTAAACTTTGCTGTCAACTTGGATCAATATGTGCTGGAATTGAGGAAATAGCTAAGTAGGTAAAATACTTGCCTTGCAAACCCAAGATCCCAAGTTTGATCCCCAGAATCAATATAAAAAGAAAGTCATGGTTGTGGGTATTTGGCAGACCCAGCACTACAAAAGCAGAGACAAGTGGATTCCTGAGGTTCTTTGGGTATCTAGCATAGCCTACTTAGCAAGTCCCAGGCTAGTGAGAGACCCAAAAAAGATGGATAGCACCTGATTAATGATGCTTCTCGCCCCCTACTTACACACATATGAGCACATACACATATACACACATGGTGGGGGCAGCAGGGATGGATAAATATGCCTAAGGCTCCGGTGAAGCATTTCTTTGAGCATGTCTGTGAAAGTATCTTAGAAAGGATTAACTGAAGAGGAAGCCCATCCCTGATGATGGATGCTACTATTCCATGGGCTGAATAGAAAGGTAAACAGAAGGTCAGCTGACTGCCAGCACCTCCATCTCTTGGATTCCTGAATCACTGAAGTGTGAGCAAGCAGCCTCATATTCTTGCTGCCACAGCTGAGCTCTGCTTTTGCTGCCATGCCCTCCTACAGACCCTCACACTATGAGCCAAAAGAAATCCTTCCTCCCTCACAGTGCAGTAAGGAATAGACTCCCATTACTGAAAATACGTGGCCTATAATTTAAAAAGCAGAATATAACCTTAGAAAATTATAGAATGTGGGAAAGGGAGAGATGCTCCAAGATTCCGAACATTTGCTGCTCTTCCAGAGGATCCAAGTTCAGTTCCCAACACCCACACTTGAAGACTTGCAACTGCCTGTAACTCCAGCTCCAGGTGATCCAACACCCTCTTCTTGCCTCTGAAGACGTAGATATACACACACAGATAAGCATACACATACATTAGTGAAAATCTAAAAATAAATCTTTAAAAAAATACAGAGTATGAAAAATTACAAAAGATCATTTTTTTTTCTAACCAGAACGGTTCGTCTTAACGGTCAACGTGATGCGATTTAGAATCACCATGGAAACACATCCCTGAGCATGTCTGGGAGGCAGTTCTAGATCATGTCATGAGACGGGAAGACCCACCCAACGTGTGGATGGCATTATTCCATGAGCTGGCAGCCTATTCTGATAAGAAAGGAGAGTTGGAGCTGACAACAGCCCCCACTGTCTTCTGCTCTCTGACTGCAGGCCCAGGGTGCCCAGCGATTCTACAACCCTGTTACCATACTTTCCTGCCATAATGGACGGTGCCCCTTGGCACTTTGAGGCAGGACAAACTATCTCTTCCTTAAGGTGCCTTTGTTAGGCATTTTATCACACCAACAAGACAAATCTCTAACAGCCTGTCCTAACACCAAAACAAGCAAAAACTAAACTAATTAAAATTGCACATTGGTATAACAATAGTCTTTGGAGCAGAGAGCCTCTTGCAGTAGACTGACTGACACATATGTGGGCTACTTATGAATTTATTATGATCATGTTGGCATTTCAAAAGCAGTGAATAAAAGAACCAGCCCCAAAGTGACTTAGGTAACACAGAAAAACAGAACTAAATCCTTCACCATCTGCATAAAAAAATTGTAGCATAAAGAGTGGAATTCGTAGAGATTCCATGAGTGACTTAGAAGAACACATCAAATGTGTCTTTTTATGTTTATTTTCCCTGTTTTTTCTTTGAGCATCTTAGTTTCACTTTCCAGGAGCTATTGAAAAGTTTATCTTAGCCTCTCATATTACTCTATTATTTTGAATTCTCCAGGGGTTTTGGATTTTGTTTCTTTGTTTCTTCTTTTGCATTGCCTGTGCCGACCCTCTCTTTCCCCTTCATGCTGATTTCTTTGTTCTGGTGGTGTATTATTGTTTACTGTGAACTCATCTTTGTTAGGATCGTGGTTGGTTTATGAAAGCACGTATGTAGAATGTTTGGGCTTCGTCTGAAACTGCAGGGATTCTGAACTCTATGTCAACTAATTTTTGGTTGGGAATCTCATACCACACGTAGTGTGTTTTCATATCTTGTGAGCCAAGAGGGTTTTCAGTTTCTCCCAACAGGCCTTTTCCTGCCCAAGACATGGGAATTC
The DNA here is from genome assembly GCA_001685095.1 of Ellobius talpinus. Taxonomy (NCBI): domain Eukaryota; kingdom Metazoa; phylum Chordata; class Mammalia; order Rodentia; family Cricetidae; genus Ellobius; species Ellobius talpinus. The sequence goes on from LOJH01031945.1 coordinate 7,741, forward strand.
TCACACTGCCATACTGGAAGGCCTTCAAGGATTTCTGCTTAAAAAAAAAAGAAAGAAAGAAAAAAGAAAACAAGAAAAAGCTCTCAACTGCAGTCACCTGCCTCCTGAAGGAATAGGATAACAATGCATGTCTCCTCTCACCTACATCCTGAAGGCATAGGATAACTATGCGTGTCCCTTCTCACCTACATCCTGAAGGCATAGGATAACTATGCGTGTCCCCTCTCACCTACATCTTGAAGGCCTAGGATAACTATGTGTGTCCCCTCTCACCTACATCCTGAAGGCCTAGGATAGCTATGTGTGTCCCCTAAGTGACCAGTATTTGGACTCTGGCTGTATGGGAGCCTTTACCAACCTCTTCCAGCTACTAAGACAGACTGCTTCTCTGGTAAATAAAGACACATTTGTTTTCGGACTCCTTGTCACTGTATCTCCACTAAAGCCCACCCAGCAATAAAGCAAGGCTCTCTCTTCAGGTAGCCTATGGAAGGAGTAATGAGAAGGAGAGGAGATGGGAGCCTGACATTGGACTGTGGTGAATTTGCCATTTTTTCTTAAGTTGTGGATTGATCCAGGACTAGAAGTCATTAAGAGGTGACTTCAAGAGTGATCATGTGGAGGGAAATAGTTTGGATGTTTATGTCATTAAATTTGTAAGTTGAAATGATAACTTCCAATGTGGTGGTATTAGGAGGAGGGCCCTTTGAAAGTTGATAACATGATGGAAGTGGAGTCCTCATCATTGGGAGTGCTATTCTCCTAAAGTAGACAGCAGAGGGCTAGCTGGGCCCTTCTACCTGGAAGAACATAGCAGGAGGTTTTTGTCTGGTGTCCAGATATGAGGCCCTCACCAGACATCAAGTCTGCCATGATCCTGGACTTCCTCACTTCAGGAGTATGAGAAAAAAATTCTCTGTTTCTAATCTACCCAATTCTGATGTTTTTAAATTAATCTGAATAAACTGAGACACGTGGTGTAGACAAAGAAACTGAAACATTGTCCTGCATGCTTCAGAAGAGTCCCAGAGTGATTGTTAAAGTGATGGCACCGTTATTTAACAATATTGCAACACTGTCAAATTAAATAAAGGGAGAATTCATTGGCCTCCAAGAAATCAACAAGATGTACAAATGATTTGCTTATGTTAAAACACTGTAAACTGTGTATCTGCACACCCTCATACCTGTATGTTTGCCCAATTTTATGTGCATTCAAGTGAAGCACAGCATGTCAGTCACTTGATCTGTGACCCTGGGAAAGCTGTTTAGTATCCTGGGTCTCAGGTTCCCCTATCCTAGTGAAAGAAAGAAAATAATGGATCATTTTGCCTTCTAGAATTTGGTGAAGATTATGAGTGGTCTAGATGAAGGCTTGGGAATGATGTTCAATATTTGTTAAGTGCTATGGGTTTTGATATTATTCCCTTAAATATAAAGAAAAAGACATGGAGGAATATTTATCTAAATTGTTTGTGACAACTATCTTGGCATAGAGGAACATGATTTGATAAGAAGATATCGACATGATTTTTACCTTTGACCTAAATGGGAAAAATAAAAATCCTTAGTGTAATAGGATTGTTAAAATACTGAGCAGAAAATGCATTCATAAGTTGCTTGTCTAATTGTGGCATAAAATAGAAGTGTTGCTCTGAAAGATAATCACATGTGCTTTCAATAAGAACCTTCTATGACTCTAGCAGGGAAGTCTTTTTTTGCCCCTTATCATCTGTCGGCCGGTGCTAACCTTTGTAATCCTATCCCAGGAGCAATCTTCCAATGTGATGGTTTTGCCTCTTCAGCTCCTCCAAATGCCATCACTGCTCACACCTCTATTTGAAAGCTCCTCAGGATGAGCACAGTATGCCAAATACAATCCATGTCTAGGTTAACTTATCACCATCTCTGAAGGTTGGGATGCAAAGTACATCATCTCTTCTAATCTGGGTGCAGGCAGTAAATCCTTCCTTGGCCACTCTGGCTTCCCTGAGTAATCAACAGAGTTCCAATGACAGACAACTGAGCTTTTAGGTCTCACAACAGCCATAGCAATAACAGTTAACATTTAGCATTTCCTATGCATAGCTTACGTGCTCTTCCTCACTGTTCTCCAATGCTTTGTTCTATGTCATGTTCCCATTCTTTCTTGAGGACACCCAGGAGCTTTTTTCTTTTTTTTACATGAGCCATGTTTATACCTGAGAAATTAAGGATGAGACAATTCCAACATGTTCATTTATTCATTAGTTTAAAGTAATGATAACAATAACTCAACATAAAAATTTAAAGTTATGAGTTGCATGTTATAATAAATACTTTTAATAAAAGGATACATTCTTCAAAAATAAAAATACTAAACCAATTGTGATTTCTTTTTGACTTTTGCAAATACCCTTAATATCCTACTTAGTGGAAGACTTCGGGACTCTTCTATCTACTGCATTCACGGTGCTGAAATGTTACATACCAGGTGACATCTGAAAAACCCCACTGAGCACCCATAAGAAGAGGAAGAAGGCATTTAAACACAATATTAGTGTGAGAATAAAAGTAAAAGGTAAAAAAATTATAAGCATTGATCTAGCAAAATCAGGATTCCCCAGAACCTCCGTAACAAATTTTGAGAATAATCATTTTAATTTCTCCTTAAAAAGGAATTTTAAAGTAAGTCATACTATTTCTCCTTTAAAAGTCATGAAATTAACACTCAGAGTGGCCAGGGAAACTGTCTAATAAAGAGAAGAACCAGGGTTTGAACTTAAATCCATATCCTTAACCATTATACATGCTGTCTTATAGTGCTAAATACATATCTGTAAATCTTCTAACTTGACTCCAAAGAGGGCAGTAACTATCCTTTTCATTTCTTCCACTGGTTCACTATGTATCTATCCATCTATCCATTTATCTATCTATCCATCCATCCATCCATCCATCCATCCATC
>LOJH01031946.1:0-16682 GCA_001685095.1 Ellobius talpinus
AAGAAAGAAAGAAAGAAAGAAAGAAGAAAGACGAAAGACAGACAGACAGACAGACAGACAGAAAGAAAGAAGATTAGGATAATTGGGTCACAAAATAATAATTGAAGGGGCTTGGAAACAAATTCATTCATCCATTTCCTGTAAATCAAAGTATTTTTGGTAGGTGTTTTGAAAATCTTCCACGAGACTATGAAGTATCACAATGCCAAAGCCACAAGCTTTTAGTTTCTGTCCTGAACGGATGGGTGAGTGGCGTCCCCGAAAGGAAACTTTGAGGGGGACTGTGCAAAGAAATTTTGAGCAGAAAGTCTTACACCTATACAGCTAATTAACATATCACCACGTGTGAGGACCCTTGCACATATAAGATATGACTGCTTACTTTCCACTGTTATCAAATTTATATGTAACATGATTATTTCTTATTTTCATTAGAACTACAAAATTTATTCATCTTATAACCAAAAATTTGCATCTTCTAACCAACACTGACATCGTCCACTCACCCCTGGTAACACTCTGTATGGGTTGAATCAAAATTACTGAAATTAAATCAAGGGTTCAGACACTTACAACACAGGTGGGAGGCAAAGCAAACAATGATGCAAACAATGTTTATCGCAGTCTTTCAGAACAGAAACAGGCCACACCCACTTAGCCTGGCCAGGGCTGTCTCACAGAATGAGCTGCATAAAGTAAGGCCCCAAAGAAAACCCAGTGCTCTCTTTGGTGACAATACTAGGGATCTCTAGGACCTTTCAAGACTGTAAAATTCGCAGTGTGACTTGGCTTCATACTTCTTGCTCATATAGGAATGTAGAGATGCTTCTGTCCCCTCCTGTACCTCCTTTCTCTTAAACAAAAGCATTGCTTCAGAGAAAATTCCATACAGCCATATCATTTTCACCCTAAATATCACTATCACTTCACAAAGCTAGGCGTCTAACAGTCTGTGGATTATTGAAAGGATACTTAATGAAAATATCAAGTTCAAAAAGCTCCTTGCTAGCTGGACATGGCAGCACATACTTTTAATTCCAGCATGCAAGAGAAAGAAACAGGTAGCTCTCTATGATATCAAGTCTAGACTGATTTACATTGTGAGCACCAGGCTACCCAGTGAGTGCCAGGGCAACATGGTGAGCTCTGGGCTACATGGTGAATGCTGGGCTCCATGATGAGTGCTGGGCTACACGTGTATAAGCACACATGATGTGCATTGTGTAACCTAAAACAAGTAGATTATGCTTATGTGCCAAAGAAACGAGAAAACCCTAATATTTCCATTTAAAGTCAGGGAATAATAAAAACCCTGATTTATGAATGTTATTTCCCAAACGCAACACGTTTTGTGACCTCACACTGTTTTTTTGAAAAAGCTATAGATTCTTATGATGGCATAACTTTGGAAAGGGGAACTTTTTTAGAAATTAATAAACAATTGTATTGCTGGGCAACTGCAGAAGGAAGGTGAAAGGTCAGTTGGATCATGAGTTTCTGGTTCAGTGGCCTCCACTCCTCCAAGTCATGAGGCCTCACTGTCAAACCCAGGAATAGGTCAGCTGTGCAGGCCATAAGCACTACCTTTTATATGCTTTGAAGGCATGGGCAATTATTAAGTATAAGTATGCCAATAGGAATTCTTGTATAAAAGTAACAGATGACTTAATTAGTTTAGTATACCAAACAGACCACTCTCATGATGTAAAGACTGAGAAATTCCACAGTCAATTAATATGACTTATGGTGGTCGAGGAATCCTGTAATGTTTCCATGGAAACAAAATGAATGATTTCAGATGAAGACTATTGTATTCTTGGGAAGTAAACATCACTTGAATTTGACATGATAGCTAAAAGAAAATCTTTTATGTAATTACATGATGTGGGATTCCCCTCTGTTTACTGTGAATACCATTAGTTAGTAAAGAAGCTGCTTTGAACCTATTGCAGTGCAGAATATGGCAAGGTGGGAATTTCAAGCAGATAGAGGAGGAGAGAGTCGGTAGAGTGAGGGAGAAGCCAAGTAGCCACTGCAGGAGACAGACACCAGATGCTGCATAGAACCTTACCAATAGGCCACAACCATGTGGCGATACACAGATTAGAAATGGGTTAATTTAAGATGTAAGAGCTAGCTAGAAACACGCTTAAGCTATTGGTCAAACAGTATTGCAATTAATACAACTTCTGTATGATTATTTTGGGTCTGGGCAGCTGAGAACAAATGCACAGCCTCCACCAAACACATGAGCTATTCAGAAACTGAGAGATGACCTTGATTATTAGCTTTAGCGGTCTAGAAATATAAACTCATTCAGTCTTTAGAAAACACTTACTTTTGGAAATTGAATAGGAAATTCAACTATCAGAATATTTTTGAAGATTATTTAACATTGGGAAATATATATAATTACTTCTTTGGAAATACCAGGAAAAGATAATTCTTCCTCAAGCTTACCTCATCTGTCCATAAGGTAAAGTTAAACAAAGCATTTTGCTAGAAATCTTACTCTTTGCTTGGCGATAAAATTTGTACTGTTAATAATCATTAAGCATATGGTGGTTTGAGAGAATAGCACAGCAGCCTGGATCTGCCTACAGGTGACCACAGAAAGCACACAGCACATCTACAGTTCCTTGATTCAAGCCTGCAGCTTCTATCACAATCAATCTGAGGAATCCAGTCAGGCCCTTTCAGGTGAGTTGTCATGGCACCACATAAAATATCCCCAACCCTTGCATAAACAAAAAGCTGCTAAAATGCTGCAGGTCCCAGCAGCATACATGCCCAGGTAATATCCTAGATGTCCTCCATTGGCTGCCAACACTGCAACCCCACCACACGGCCAGTTTTGCAATGGAATCCAAAGCCTCATGTGTGCTAGTCAGAGTTGTTCCACTGAACTACATGTCCAGTCCTATCCAAATGCTGTGTCCAGGGCAATGGAGTCTCTACATCACATCATGACCCATTTCAAAGTCCCTGTGCAAATATTCTGTATCTATCCTCTTGAGGACTTGCTGAGTTCCCCGGCTTCCAGGAACAACTAGGACCTGTGTCAGCTCAGATCATATCCAGCTCAGAGCATCATCAGTCAGGATCCCCCTCCTCCTGGGATCTCCTTTGAGGGACAGTGACCATCAACCAAGATGCCCATGACTCCTTAGCTTCCAGTCCAGAACAGTGCTCTACTTCTTGGTGAGTGAATACCAGAATCAGTACCGCAAAGGGAGTACCATGGAGACACAGTACAATTCTGCAAGACTGCAAGAATCTAGGGAGAGTCCTTTCCAGACACAGCTCTGCTCTCCAGAGAGGAACCAGTGCTGTAAAAGAAAGTAGATATCTAGGAGCCAGTCTGAAATCAAGGAAAGAAACACAGCAAGGTGCTCTGAAACATGGAGAACCCAGAGGCACACATAGAGTCCCTGTAGCAGGAGAGAGTGAATGCTTGGTGACATTGAGGCCAGTGACTCTGGCAGATGCCCATAAGCCACGTGGGCAGTCCTGTGTAAAGCCATAAAGCCTGCAAATCAAAGAAAAGAGATGAAAACTGCGGACAGGGAGGCAGAGAAAATGTCTCAGCAAAGCTGGCCAAAACAGGGAAGGGGACAGAAAGGAGTAAGGTGATGATGCATAATGTAGGGGACCTCACATGCTTCATTTAACTGGTGGCTTTCTGAGATGCCCCATTGGGCAGGCACTGCTGCAAGAGCTGCTCAGATAGATGGGGCACAAACAAGACCCTCTTCCAGGATGTCAAACAAACGGAAAGCAAAAGGCTATATTTAGAAGTCAGTTGCTTCAAAGAAAAATGAAGCAGACTGAGAGAATAGGGCTGAAAAATACTATTTCTGATGCACCGGGCAGAGAGAGGTTCCTCAAAAAGACAAGTCAAGCATAGCCAGAAACAAGGTGAGAATGGGCCCTCCAGTGGGAGCTGGGGAAGAGGGTGGGCAAGGTGAGGAGGAGAGCACAGGTATGTGTGCAGGAAAGAAGAAATTCCACAGAGCAGCCAGATCCAGAAGGGAGTTCAGATTTCCTGCTGAGAGAAAGAAGAGTGTAGAGTAAGCAAGAGCCAGGAGAGGGCTAAGGAGGGTGAACCCTGGGAGGGGAAGTATTGGTCTCCAGGTGAGGCTCTGAGGAGTAGGATAGCCTCGATGTAGAATTTCTGGGGAAGCAACTGTGCAGCCGCTCAGAGAAAAAAGTAAGAAGAAGCTGACAGCATCTGCAGGATGTAGACGCTTTGCCCTCAGTACAGACAGTCTCATTCACTGGTGAGCTTTGCACTGGGATTTCCCTACCTCTTCTGAGATGGGGGAAGCATCTGGGACTGCCCACAGGACATCTGTGAACACCATTAGTATTCAGGGCAATATCTGGCTTTAATGTTAGTGTCCCCCCAAAAGCTCATACTGAAATGTAATACCATCATGACTCTATGAAGAGATGGCTGGGCTGGGAGGCCTCAGCTCTCATAACACAGTAATACCAGGATAGAAATGCATATATCATAGAGATGAAAGTTCTTTCTCTGCCTCCAGCTCTCATGTCCTGCCTGGTATGGCTATGGCATAGGGAACATAAAGGGCCTTTGCCTGGTGCTAGACCATAAGCTCAGAATTGAAATTTGAGGCCCACTGAACCAGGAGTCAACAAATGTCCACTCCTCATAGGCTCGTCTCTCCCTGACGTCCTGATGCAATGCAGAATAGACTTCTGCCCTTCTTATAGAAAACCAAGGCTCATGAAGGGACCAATGGCTGAGGTCGAAGCTTTAGCTTCTTCATTCGCTCCTGCCCTGCCTGTGTCCCCCTGCTCTGCTGCAGCTTAGCCTGATCTATGGGCAGTCCCAGAGTCTAGTGCAGCCAAGCCCAGCCTTGCCCAGCTCATGATCAGAATGTGTGAAGTACCTTGCTCTGAATCCCTGGAGAATCAGCAGAGCAAGGACCGATGCTCCTGGTCCAGGAGCATCCCATGTCCAGCCCCTTGCCTGACCCATGTATCTTCCTCTAGCAGCCCAACAGCAATGGCTTCACTCTGCCTAGACCAGCACCTGACCACATCACTTTCGCTGCCAGATGGAAAAAGTCCATGCAGAGGGCATCAAATATTTTGAGATCCACTGATCCAGAACCTGGTGTTATTGTCGTGCTGACAATATGTCATCATGTACTCTTATAACAGATAATAGTGAACAGCTAAATTCTGTCTCTTTGGTATTATCCCCGAGGGATAATAATTTTATTGACTTCAGCAGCGGGAGGCAGCACTCCACCTTCTCAATGTGGTATTCAACAGATCAACTGTTGAACTAGGTGTCTCACGTTTAACAAGGAGAAGACCTTCAGAACAAAAAGAAGCTTTGCTCAGCGATTTACAGAATGACTGGGTGCCTCAGAATCTCTTGGGGATGGGAGTTAGGAGGCTACTTTTGATGACCTGTTAAAATACTGAGCAGAACATAGGAGTCTCTAATTCTAGTTTGAAAGCCACATTTCTTGGGCATGCTGAACACAGCTGTGTGTCTGCTTCTAAGACAAGTCCCCACTGTGTATCCCTGACGGCCTCAACCTGAGACAACCTTCCTGCCTCTGTATCCCCAGTGTAGGATAAAAGCCATACGCCAGCTGATCCGGCTCAGAATTGCACCTAAACCTATGGACCAGCCTCTCCCCAACACAAGCTCCTATAGGAGAAGACCGCATAAGAAGACCCCAGAGGACAAGAAACGTTTTCCATTGCTCCACATGATGAACACTGATGTTTTCCATGTGATTCCCTGTGGTCTAATAATCAGGGTGTTTAAAATAATTCTAATTCTCAGGAACAGACCTTACACCCATGAAAATGGATTCTATTAACCTCTTCTTCCATATTCTCATTCAGCAGGTTTTGAAAACTGAGACCCAAGAACCAACTTCTGTGTGGGGTCAGGGTTCTACTCCAGCTCCAGGTCCTTCTCAAAGCCATGTGGTCTTTACTGAGGCCCCACAAGGGGAGAAGGGGCCTTCTCAGCAATCAGTAGCAGTTCACAGGAATCTGTCAGGAAAGCCTTGTAAGTCTGTTTATGACTTCATACCCAGCGAAAGGCTTCAGAATCCCAGTGGAGAGCTGGAGGGCTTGAGCCATGTCAAAGACACACAAAGCAATCAGATCTGGGGTGAAATGCAACGTAATCCTCACACGAGCCCTTCCCCCATCCTGCAGGATCTGTTCCCAGTGTAGAACTGGCACCCACTCTACTGATAGCCTTTCCAAAGCTGCAGGGGTTTGAGCTCTCTCTTTCGGAGGTCTCATCATCGCATTCCCTTTCCACACTTCCTCTGTCTTCCCATTCCCACAAGTCATTACGGCATCAAGTAAGGCTCCCTGACTCAGAAGCTGCTGGCCTCTCTTCTCCCCTAATGCATTCCCCTTCCAGCTGCCTTGAGGGTCTAGAGTCTGAGCACCATCGTTTCCTCTATGTCTGTTTTCTGGGCTCTCCTTTTTAACTTTTATCTTAAAAAAATTTAGCAGGGGACATCTCCTATCTTAAAACATGTATTTCAAAGCAGAACAATATCAAAGAATTAACCTTCAACTCAAATGGAAGAATTAGTTCCATGTCAAGGTGAGTGTCAAATTTTAGGGCTTTTATAGTAAACTCCAGCACAAAATATAGAGCAAAATATACAAATATACAAAATGTACAAAAATTATACAAAATAGTCAGCACCTGTATATTCAGGTTTGGGACCACTCTCCTAAGATCTGTTCCCCCATCACCCTCCAAGTCAGGAGAGTCACTGATTCCCATCCATGAATTTCATTTAAAATGCTTTTTAGAAATATGTACATTGCCTAAGGTTTGTTGGTTATGTAAAACTATCCACCAACAAAATAATTTCCTAGAAAAAAAATGTTCTGGTTTGATCATTCAGTTTGCCTTGAGTGTATAGAAGGCGGGTCCTGATTGAGCCAGCATTGCACTGAGGATACAATCTGTGTTTATCTGCTGTTGGAGAAAAGCTCTGTGAATGGAGATGTGGCACTGAAGAGATATTTTCCAAACAGGTATATTTCTGTATGTGAACAAATGTATGGGAAGTTCATGTTACTATGCTTCAGTCGTGAAAGAAGAATGGAAGGAAGGAAGGAAGGGAAGGAGGAAGGGAGGGAGGGAGGGAGGGAAGGAGGGAGGAAGGAAGGAAAAGGAAAAAGAAAGGCCAGATGTGGCGTATGTCACCTGCATTGCCATCACTTAGGAGGTTGAGGTAGGAGAACTAACGCAAGTTTTAGGGCAACTTGAACTAGGTAGTCATTTCCGGGCTGCTGTTAGCCACTACATAAAACCTTTTCTAAAAAAGATGTGTATATAGCAAGTCAAACTATGCAGGGCACCAAATTTAGCCAATATTTATTTATATAATACTATTGCCAGCCTGGATGTTATAAAAAGGAAATATCTTTTTCAGAGAACTCCAGTCTTCAGAAGCAAATGGAAACAATTTCTTTTGCGTCCCCTTCGGTATTATCCTCTGCAAACAACTCACGGAATTCAGAACTCAGAGTGCACAGTGACCTGTGGGGAAATCCCAGCACACCCAAGACCGTGAACAGCCTCGTGAACTACCTTATAGTGGGCTTTCCACGGCAGAACAGCTGTCCTACAGAGAGACAGAGGGGAAGAGGCTCGCATGGGGAAGCCAGGCTTCCATATCGTTTCTCAGCTTCATCCATGACAAAATGGAGAAACACTTAGGAAGCCGCCAGAACTGTCCTTTGGGTGTGGTGCAAATGGATGGATCTATAACCCCTCCAAAACATTACTTTATGTTTAATATAAATATAATAGAAGCCAGAGAGGTATGGTAAGCATCTCCTGGAAACAGTCAAGCAGACCTGGGCATGAGCCTACATAAATACTCACTTTGTGTTTGGAAGCCAAGACCTGAAGGTTTGGTATTCCCTAAACCATTGTCACAGAGTGGGTTGGTACTAAATAAAACTATGCACGTGCTATAGTTGGGAAAGTGTTTGGGTGTGTCCCCTCAAGCCACCTCAGCTGAAACTTCATCCATATTTTCAGGTATTGAAAAAGTAGAAAATAATCACACTAGAGATTCAAGAGCTCCAGCATTTAGGAGATTACTAGGCTGTCATAAAGGTACAAGCTCCATGCCCGAACCCTGGCAGCCTTTTCAGAAGAGAAGGGATACTAGAAAAATAGGCAATTCCTGTTCTCACTAGGTGGGTGACTCTATGTGCTAAGTTTTAATTCTACCAGCAAGAATGCCATCAACAGATTATGGGCCTCAACAGTGGACCTTTAGATACTGAAGCTCAAATAAACATCTTTCCTATATAAAGAATCCTGCCTCATGTACATTGCTATAGTAAAAGAAATGAATTACTCTGGAATTCAACATTGGTTGTATATGGGATTTATTAAGATGGTTTGCCTACTGGATATGGTCCAACTATTCTAACAATGACTTTCTACAGATGAAAATTCAAGAATCCAGTAATTATTTAGTCCATAATGCTTGATGTCTCCACTGGTCTTCAGTATACACCAGAATCCAAAAGAAGTTGGTTGCAATACCAGAGAGGGCATGAACTTACCCATGAGAGTGAGTGCAAGCAGGCAAGGAGCCTGAGCATCCTTTTCCCATGTCCTTTACATAGGCTGTACCCAGAAGATGTGACCCAGAATAAAGGTGGATTTTCTTAACTCCGAAGATCCAGATAGAAGGTGGGTCTACCCACCTCCAATGATCCAACCAAGAAAAATTTCTCACAGCTGTACCCAGCAGCTTGTGTTTTAGTTAATTCCAGATGTGCTAAATTGACAGCCAGGAATAACCATCACATTGGTTATTTGCCTTTGTTGAAAAGCAGAAGGCTGAAAAGGAATCAATTGCAGGGTTTGGATATTTAGTTAGGTTACTTTTCTCAAGCTTTTGGAAATGTTAGAATGTGTTTTAGGGAGGTGCTTAATCAGATCACGAACTATAATCTTACTAAGTCTGAGCAACTTCAAATAAATATCAAATGCAGCAACGCTAGCAAATTTCACCAGTGTGAAGCTCAAGCCAGCTACACTTCTGCTTCCTGTAAAAGTTGTGTCATTAATGTACAGTGTGAGATTAAGTCAGAATCATTAACTCCACAGCAAAGAGTATCCTAAGATGGGTTTATTCATTATTTAACTTTGAAAAATACATTTAAATGCTGTACTCCCTTTTGACATTAAAAAAGAACTGTTGTTTATGACAGAAAACAACAAAACTTGCAGTGTCTTGAGATAACTTCCTGTGAATACAATACTCTGAGTTGTTCCCTGCTTTTAAATATATTTAATATTAAGGATTACTGGTCTCTTCTCCCGTGTGCTTTGTTTCATATAAAATTGAATTTTGAATATTTTTCCACACTCACAATAATTTGAAAATCCTGTTAGATGTCTAGTCTATTATATTGATCTGCTATAACCTGTTTAAACCTCTCCCTCGTGAGCAGATACCGCAGAGTGGTGCTGCCGTGGCAAGCACAGAGACAACACTAGCTGGCTTTGCAGCAGAAGCCAGAGAAGCAGGCATGAACCTGGGAGCAGGGAACACGTAGTCGATCCCCGCCTCTGCCTGGCTTCATCACTAAAAATATGGAACTTTTTTTTTTGCTCATGAAGCCCACAGGCTCAACCTTGCCTTCATTTGCATTTGGAGGCATCAGTGGAAAAAGTACTTATAAGAGGCGGTCTGGATTAGGGGGGTTCTGATCTGGTGAACAGATCAATCCACAGTGGTTTCCTAATTTGCATTAGCAACAAGGACATGGGCCAGATTGGAAGTACGGACCAGTTTGCCTGTGTCTATTCTACCCCTGGGCTTTCCTTTCCTGCTCCACCTCTGCTTCCTGGCCTTGGTGGGTCAGGCAGACTTCTCTCCCACACACCACTGCCACCCTGATGCTCTGTCTCACCTCAGGTCCAAAGGAAGGAGCTGGTTGACCACAAAACCACTGAGCATGTGCCGAAACAAACCCTCGCTGCCACAGGCTCCTTTTCCTCGGATGTTTGGGACAAGGGGGAAACAAACTGTTGGATGTGGTGATTCATCTGTCTGAACCCCACTTTCTGTGAAATGTGGAAGCCAGTGGTTCCTCTCTCACACTCCCTCAACCCCTCAGCCCCAAAAGGACTTTAGTGCAGGGAGGGAAACTCAGTTCCTTTCCGAGCTTTTGAATGAGACTCACAAAAGCCAGATCCCTTTCACAAACCTCAGAAGCATGGTTTGTTTGGCAGAAAATTACCATTTATTGATATATTTGTGTGTTTATATATTTGTTTGTTGATTGTGTGTCTGTGCCTGCATCATGGGGCACATGTGGAGGTCAGGGAACAAGGTCCAAAAGTTATCCCTCTCTTCCCACTATATAGGTCCCAGGGGTCAAACTTAGGCTGGTAGGCTTCACAGCAGGTGTCTTAATCTTCTGGACCACCTTCCTTGGCCCAAAGTTCAAAGTTTGTATAAACTATCTTAGTATAATTAGCTGTGGTAAATTTTCCTCTTAATATTGTAGATGATAATACATTTAGAAAGAATTCTTGATTTGAGTTAGGAGGCCCTTGCTGAACTAAATCCCAGCAAATGCCTTTTAAAATGAGATACCCACAGCAAACATGACCTATGTCTGAGGAGAAAGAATGGCCATGCCCTGACTTCAGGAAACACGAGGCCAAGGCACCGCATGGGATCCATTCGTGGCCTTTGAGGTACTCCTTAGCTTTTCAGTGTGGGCTCAGCAGTTAGCTCTCCTCTGATCTTCTCACACTGCATGTGTGCCCAGGGACAGAACTTCAAAACTAAAAACAAAATTCCCCCACTTAGCAACCTGGCCATGGGTACAAGCAGCTTAATCCTTCATGGCTGATGATGTCTGGAAAAGACAGGAGCCTAACTCCTGACCTAGACACCTGCACAGTCTCCATCGCAGATATACTAGTTAACAGCACAGTAAGAAGCCCGCCTAGCTATGCAGATCAGAAGCCATATGAATGGCTCTGGCCATGTTATCTCCCTTTCAATTACCTTCTTCCACAACTCACTCTGCCTTATGGCCCCCTCTCTGTGCCTCACCGCTGCTCTCCTTTAGCCTTAAATACCTTCTCCCTTTGTCTCTTATGTCCCAGAAACTTATTTTGCCAACTGTACTCCTGGCCTTGATTGTGGTCATTTTGCACAGCATAAAGAATTTGGAACACAAAGTCGGCTTTGGAGTAGGCGTGGGCATCATTTGTGGTTGACTTTTATTTTCTGGCAATCTATCTCTCTCTCAGCGCTCTGTTTGACCAAATCCTCTTCCCTTTGGGTGGTTAGCATCTAATGAGGGCCCAGCTCCATCTCATTCACATTCAAAAGATGGCAGGGAAAACTGGCCATCCATGGTATAGTTTTCTTGGACTGGAATCTCAACTGCCTAGTGAAACCCTGAGAGAATTTAACAAGGGAATGTTAACCCTTCAATAACTAGTGCTTAGGGAGCAGAGCTCTGTAGACTAAAATCTAGGGATGGTCTGTGAGCTACCCACTTTATCTAAGTGTGGATGGAACCTCAGAGAATAGTCACGGGGAGCTGAAGATCAGCAGGCGATGCGGCTAAGGATGCATTTTCAGACCCTCTTAGGGGTTTAAAGGCAGAAGCACGCCGGATCCTCACAGCACATAAAGAAGTTTGTAGATTTCTGAAATTTCAAGTTTTCTTAAACCGTGTAGCTGACATCCTCACGCTTCCATTGGAGTACAGATGTGTGGCTTAACAATTCATGCTCTGCGTGGCACAGGGAGGCTTGGCATGAGAGCTGCCACAGCGTAGCTTAATGACAAGCTTTACTACCCACATCTGTTGGCCTCTGAATGGAAAACTAACATTTTCATCCCAAGCATCCTAGAGCTGCTATCCCATGAACCGATGTGAAGCATCCAGAACTAAAATTTAAAAGCACAGGCAGCCATGAGGTACCTGTTTGGAACACAGTCATGGGTGAGAGGGACTACAGGAAGTCAATTGATTAAGCTGTTCCTACAAGCAAGTGGATTCCCATGCCTGGGGTGTATGTACACCTTTCCTCTTCATCACGGAGGTATGGAGCCTGTGTCTCTATTTGCACGAGACCCACAAGTACAGAGACACACATGCAATGCACAAATACTCCTGTGGGGGCTGATGGACAGACAGACTGGGAAGCTGCCGGAAAAATGAGGAATCCACAATACAGATTTCAGGGTGTTCCTTGTTCTCTATACCTTCAAAGGTTGGCTTTGGGTTTGAAAGTGAAACAAACATCTGATTTTAAAACAACGTACCCAAGGAAATGGCAGAGGAAAAATCAGCTACATTGTATTTTCAGCCAAGCTGATGCCAGTGTCCCATCTTCAAAAGTTCAGTTTTGAGTTTGAATAGATAGTAAGGAAAGAGTTGGGAATGAGGAGGAAGCATTTGCTTGCTCCAGAATTGCCCATCAGTGTAACCAACTGTGCCCTGAAAGAGGGCACCCTCAATGGCAGGCACCAGCTTACACTGGAGCAGTCCAGGCAACTGGTGCACACAGCAAGCCCTGAGAGCACATGGTAGTTCAGAATCCTGGTTGCCCGCTGTGGCGGGAAGGTGGAAGAAGCCTTTTTAAACGGGCACTCCAGGGTGCCGAGTCCTCTGAGGGGAGAGTGTGCATTGAATAAGCAAGTGGCAGTAAGACCCTCCAAATATGGAGCTGAGGATGAGAGCAGTGACTGTTCCCATAGCAACTGAACGTGTGTAATAAAAGAGGGCTGCTGTACTGCATTTTAAGCCACCCAATATCAGATGGTCAGGGAGTTGTAAAATCCCAAGTCAATTTCCTCCATTTCCATGAACTTCTACACTGAGTAAACATATCTGAGTAAGAGCGGCCAAATTTAGAACAGAAATCAGCTGCCAACTGCCTAAAATGCTTCCACAGCAAAACTTATTCCCCAAATCTGGCCAACGTCCAAGCCTGCTTATCATGCAAAGAACGGTCCCTGCACATCAGCCAACATCTGTGGGCCACCAGGGTGTGGGTGGCTGGAGTTCAATGCCTTTTGAAAGTCTCCATTTCTTCAGGTACAAAGTGAGGTAGGAATTCCTTGACCCTTTGCATACACCTGGAGTAGTGGTGTACAAAGCAAATACAGCCATGTGTGGCAGAACACATTTGTAATCCCAAAACACAAGAAAATGAGGCAGGAGTGTCATGTCCACGGGTATAGCATGTACATTCTAAGTGGCTTGCAAGGGTGTATCCTCACAGGCAGCAGAGCGGGTCAAACAGGAAAGTGGTACAGTCTGAGATGACCACAGAGAGACTCATGTTCCTAGGCTCCAGCAGGAGCCATAAGATGATGTGCACACACACTCACACACACATGCACGCACGCATGCACACACACATGCACACAAAAACGCATGCATGCATGCAAGTACGTACACAATATCTGAATGAAGAGAAACTTCTGAAGAGCATAAAAAAGACTATATTTTCCATAAATATTTCATTCTGGTTGATTTTCTTGTGCTTTTTGGTCATTATTGACAGTTCCACAAAGAAAATGGGCATTTCTGTCACCATAGAAAAGGAGTCATGTGAATTCTTTGCTCTCAAAGATAGTTCTAGAGGAGACCTAGCTGAATACAAATGGTTAATGTTCCATGTATGGGTAACAGAATAAAGTGGATGCAAATAAGAATGTCTAGTCATAGCTCCATCCACCAATGAAAGCCTTGCATCTCTGTTGCTGGGTTTCCCAGCTGTTACACCTGCACCAGAACACAAATGGGCCTATTTTTAGCTTCCTATGCCTTGAGTAAAATCTCAGAACAATTAGGCATAATTACTATTACTGTCTCTTACTGTCATAGTGATTCTCTGCAGACAAACTCACACAGCCTAGACTGTGAATGCGCAGGAGACCCCCGGCTCTGCATCCCACATCAACACCTTGGCTTCTGTACTCACAAGAGACAAGCAGGCCTCATTTCTAAGTCACGGAAGAGGAGTGTATTGCAGACTATTGTCATAACTGAATCTCATCCCAAACTGCATCCAGCAAGAAGGATGCATTCATGGATTTGTGTGGTGATGGGACGGTACCACCAGGCACAGGTGTGAATCTAGTATCGTACTGAACTCCACAGTGCAAACATTGCTCGTTTATTTTAAGGTTATTATGAAATCATTACAAAGCTTGCAAAAAATAAAGAACAAAAAAGAAATTAAGAATAAAAAAAGATAAAAGAGAAAGAAAGGAAGGAAGAAACAAAGAAAGGAAGGGAGGGAGGGAGGGAGGGAGGAAGGAAGAAAGAAAGAAGGGGGGAGGTCGGTCCCATATACCCAGACCCATTTTCTTGAAACTACCATTGTGAGTAACAAAAGTACAATATCAAAGCAGGGCACTGGCCTTGAACCAGACTCAGATCCCCGTGAGATTTCACAGACTTTACAGACATGTGTATGTGTGTGTGTAGTTCCGCACAGCCTCATTTGTAGAGATCCATGTAGCCACCACTGCAGTCAGAACACAGGACTGTTCTGTGGCCACGGGCCTCCTTCACAGATAGAGCAGCCAGTCTGCCTTCCCCTTGTTCCTAATGTCTAGCAATGATTGATGGCTTCTGCACCTTTTAAATTCCCTTACTTTCAGAAACATCATGTGGCTTCTTGTCTGGAGTTCCACAAATTGCCAAGTCGAGAGGAAGGTACGGACATCTCCAACTGTAAAGTGGATCTGGCTATTTTTATTCTCATCTCTAAGGGCTTTAGCTCCATAAACCATGCTTTCTGGTCAATACACATGCTATTCCTCAGCCTGCTTGATACACGGGCCCTTGCACGGCCATACAATGTACTGATCTACAGTCCTAATCACTTGTTCTGATAGAGCCACAGTCTGCATGCATTTTGAGACATAACACTTCTGTGTCTTTCTCTAGTTTTTTTAAATTTGTTTGCTTTTGTTTTGTTTGTTTGGGCTTATTTATTTGTTTGGGGAGCAGAATCTCCACTATAGTTCAAGCTGGGCTAGAACAATATTACTGCCCAGCCTGGCGTGCAAATTACGGCACTCCTCCTGCCTCCTAAGATCGTAAGCATGCGTAACACATGTGGCCACCATGTTACATTGAACCTACATATACTTTGTATTTCAAGCTAAGTCTTTCAGGGATCACTTATTTTTGCCTCTTATTTTTGTATCCTGACAATCCTTGTCTTTTATCTCCTGTTTAGACCCTTGTATTTAAAGTAACTATTAATGTTTGGGATAAAACCTAAAGACTCGTTTGTTTATTTATTTGTCTCCTCCTCTCTTACTCTCCATCTGTCTTCTCTCTCTCTCTCTCTCTCCTCTTTATGTTTATGTTTCTCATCATTAGTGCCTAATGAACTTGTAACATACATGTAAGTACCATATCAACAGGCTGCGGTGGTGTCACCTTAGCACTGTAAGTAAAAGAGCAAACTTATTGTTTTCATTGTTTCTCCTTTTTCTCTCCCATCTTTCATCTTCAGACTTTCCTCTAAATCCCCTCAGCACCACATCAGACTATACCATACAGTTTTGATTCAATGAATTTGGTTAAGTTCATTAAATTCATGAAAAGGAGTCAAACTATTCACTTAGTCCCAAATACTCAGTCTGTCGTGATCTCATGCAGTGTGGAAAATTTACTTTAGGGGTTCTGTGTAGGTCAATTTGCTGGAGATAAGTCATCTTCTCTCAGCTTCAGCTTATGATACTCTTAATTCTATTTCCTTCCCAAGAATATCTTTGCTAGGTATGGGATGCACAGGCTGTCTCCCTTTGCTTTAGCTTTGGAACAATGTTTCTCAAGCTCCTCTTCCCCTTTTGTTTCCCACCTTTATGTTTTTTAAGGGCAAACTCACTGGCTTTCAAGTTATTCCCCTACAGTGAGTGGAGTTGAATTTCTGTCTATGCTGTGACAAGGCTATGTTTTGTTATTTCTTTTCTTTTTAGATGTTTGATTGCACGGATTTCTCTTTGTTCATCCTATGTGGAATTTACTCCATCTCTTCAGTGTATAAACTTAGACCTGCTGCCACATCTGAGGCGCTCCTACATCTTATTGTTTGGTTTTGCTTTCAGTTCCATTCTCTGACTGGAATCGAGATGTCAGATACTTTGAGATCTCTATTGTTGATGTTGGGTCAAGGTACAGCTCAGATCCTACTTTCCTTTACTGGCATTGTCCCTCTTAGGGGCTTGGAAGGAATATCACATCTCTGATGAGCCTGTTCATCAACCTGCCAGAGTCCTGGAAGCGTTATGGTCCATAGCCGGCGACACAGGTAGAAGAGGTGCTTTCAGATCAGTTTATAGACACACATTGTGCTGTGGGACAATGGTTTTACCCTGTAAAGATTTGTTTCTTATATTTGTTTAATAAAATGCTGATTGACCAGTAGCCAGGCAGGAAGTATATATAGGCAGGGCAACCAGGCAGGAAGTAGAGGTGGGGCAAGGAGAATAGAAGAATTCTGGGAAGAGGGAAGTGCAGTCTAGAGTTGTGACCCAGCCACAGAAGAAGCAAGATATGACTGCCTCGCCAAAAAAGGTACCAAGCCATGTGGCTAACACAGACAAGAAATATGGGCTAATATA
>LOJH01031947.1:0-16682 GCA_001685095.1 Ellobius talpinus
ATCTTTGAAGTTGAATAAATAGATGAGAATTTCTTTCTGCTTTTGCCTGTTGATAACCATTTGCATACTTCTAATATGGATTAAGAGCTATGACAATGACTCTAATTCATGTCACTTTGGACATTGTGTGGTAAATTACCTATGTACTTATGCAGACATAAATAATCACTTAGTCAAGGAATAAACACTTCGGTGGGAATACTTTTATAACTGAGTACTTTACATTTTTATTTAATAATAACTTATCGGATTCTTTTGAGAAAGATAGCCATTGGGAGAATCAAAGACTAAGTGCTGAAGTATTTACAAACTATAACTTCCAAAGATGAGTTTTTCAAGAAAACCTCCACATTTTTATCACATGAGAAATTTATTAGTAATGGTAGCGCTCAAAGCAATAGCCACAAAGAAAGTTAAGCAAGTTTAGAAAGTTAACCAAAATCTAATAACACCTGTTATTTAACTGTATTGTTCTATGATTCTCAGCAATTTGAGGAAGAAAAAGTTCCAATCATCATAGAACTGTCTAGAATTCAAGCCTGAGTATTGTGGTTTGGAGGTGAAATACCACCCCATAGACTCATGTGTTTCAAAAATTGGTTCCCAGTCAAGGGTAAGATTTAAGGTGGGGTCTAACTATAGGAAGTGAATCAGTGTGGACAGGCCTTCTTGACAGATGTTTGATCAGAGAACCTAGATAAATGAATAATACATGCCAGTTCCTTGTGGCCGATTTCTGTGTAGTAGAAAGTGCCACAAAATGTCCTCCCCTCCATGTTAACAGGTCTGCTAATGTTGCCATTGTTCTGATCTTGTTTATCCTGTCATTTCTGGAAGAGATTGTTTCACAGCAGACTTTCTAACATTTTTTGTTACAATATTTCCACATTCCTTTCAGAGATATTTCCTGAGCCATAGATGCAAAAGTTGTGATGTTGATGTAGTCATTAAATGTAGCTTGGCTCCGTATAATCAACTGATCTCTGCACTGTGTCTGATTATACTTTTCTGTGATGATATCTGTCCTAGATAGTTTTGTGTCAACTTAACACAAACCAGTGTCTTCTGAAAGGAGGAAACTTCAGTTGAGAGAACACCTCCATCAGATCCAGCCGTAAGGCATTTGCACAATTAGTTATTGATATGGGGTGAGGGCAGCGGATTGTGAGTATATTATCCCTAGCCTGCTGGTACTTAGGTCTCTAAGAAAGCAGGCTGAGCAAGCTGGTAAACAGCACCCTCTTTGGCCCTTGCATCAGCTCATGTCTCCGGGTTCTTGGCAGGTTTGAGTTCCTGCTTTCGTTTCCTTCATGGACTGTAACTCTGGCTATGTAAGCCAAATAGACCCCTTCCACAGGTTGCTTTTGGACCTGTTATTTTGTCACAACAATAGCAATCCTACCTAGGATAGCATCCATCTGCTGTAGAGAGATGTAGCTGGAAGTCTTTTCTCTGTCCCATCTCGCTGGACCAGTTTCTCTCCCACCAGCCAGTCCCTGCAACCACTTATGAAATAATAATTTTAGGCTTAATATTAATTATAATTGTTTGGTCTATGGCTCAGGCTTCTTACAGGCTAGCTCTACATATAAATTAACCCATTTCTAATAAGTTGTATTTTGCCATGTGCTCCATGGCTCCGGTAATGCTCTGGCATATTACTCCTCCAGTGGCTACTGGCCTCTTCCTGACTTCGGCTTCTGTCTCTGTTTGGAGACACTAGCTATATTCTTCCTTGTAATAGGCCAAACCAGCTTCTTTATTAACCAATGGTAACAAAATATACTCACAACATACAAAGGGGCATTCCATGGCTGCGGGAAGCTTCTTTGATGAGTGGTAGCTGTGCTTGTATCCAAAGATTTGAAGCTGGAAACCACAAATGAAAGAGAACATTTGATGTTTGTCTTTCAGGGTCTAGATTACCTCACTCAGTGTATTCTCTTCTACATCATCAATGTACTTGAGTTGTCATGGTTTCACTTTTCTTTATAGCTGAATAGCATGCCACTGTGTCTATGTACCACAAGATTATTATCTGTTTTTTGAACGACATTTAGATTGTTTCCACTTCCTAGGTATCTGTCTATCATCCTGAACAATAATTAGGGGAGGGAGATAAGTTCAGGAGGAGGTAGTAAACAGAATGCATTTTAAACATGGAAGAAAATGTTCAATAACAACATTCATAAAAATGTATCATGTTGAATAGAGTAGTACAGTCATTAATAACATTAAACACCTTACTAATAGTGTGGACAAATGCTTGTGTCTATTTATCTCTTTGTATATAACTAAAGAATGTCATGAAACATTTTTAACTGTAATTAAATTAGAAGATGTTAAGATGCCATGGTTTATTAATTAGACGTTAATTAATAGGACAGTCAGTCAAGAACAGATTATACATAAAATATAAAACTTTTGACTAATTCTGAGGTTTAGTTAAAAACTCATAAATTTTAATATAGTATACATCCAATGATTTTTGTTTATCATATATTCGAATTTTACATGGATCTGTGAATGCTTATTTTCTAAGCATAGAACCCTTGGCCTGAGATGATGTCAGGGATCAACTAATGTTCTGTTGACTTCATAATCCTTGGTAGACAAATACCAATGGACTGACTTCTTACAAGTCATGTAACATTTTTATTGCTAATATTCAACAGTAAATTTTTATGGAATTTAATTAATTAAATCACGGTTATTTTATCCTAGAGAACAAGGCAGTAACAAAATTTCAGAATAATGAAAACTCCTAACGTTTAAAAATAGAAACACAGTGCTGCTGTTGAAGTGGGCAGCATGGGCGTTTGTGTCATCTCTAAGTCCCAGAGGAAGAACAAACAGTGCCAACAGATGGCCATCCTTTTTACAAGATTGGTCTTGCCGTTCTGGCACCAGGGATTGAAGTCAGATTTGCCAGAATGGTCAGCATGTAGTGTGTTAATTGTTGGCAGGGGCCACCCAATGATTATTAAAGCGCAGCTCACAGTGGGTTCCTGATTAACAAAGACAAACAGCTCCCAGATCTAGCCTGACCATCTTCAACAAAACCAGAAGACAGGACACCTTTAATATTACATTCAGAGTTGGTGGCAAGAAAAAACAAAGTTATTTTTGGCTCTGTGCCTGTAACTGTAAAGCCAGCAATGAACATCTTCTAAACAGCCTCCTTTCCATTAAATAGATCAAAGGAAAGCAGGTAACTGGCAGCTAATGGTATGGTCCCATACACAAAGTTTGGTCAGTTAGTTGGAAGGAAAAGGTGTGTGGTTTACAGGAGAGTAATGAGACATCATACATTTCCTAATGGGAACACTTGAGACAAGATGCTGACAGAAGGTATCCCCCAGGATAGCAGTAGGTACTTTTCAGACTGGAGGTGAACAGATTATTAAAGATATTAAAGTCTTTAGCATGTTGTATGAGAATTTGTGGGAAAAACAATCTGCAAATGGGATGAAGAACATATCTCCATAAACAGCCACTGAGGGACAACATTAGTGGTTGTCCCAGAGACCATGTATTCTGTAGTAACTTCTAACAACTGAGAGGAATTAGAGAAAGTGTATGGTGTCCAGGTACGCAGAGACAAACTGACCAGAAGAAACATGATGCCGTGCTTAAACTTGAAGAACAGTAACTACACACCACACCAACAGCTCAGGCAAGTCGCACGGATTTGAATATCTTTAACTCACAAATGCAAAATCTGGAATGAATATTTAGGGATGAATAAATTATTAAAGAAATTCAGAATCTTAAACCTAACAGCATTGGTTTTTTTCCCCTCTCAACATATGATTTTAACATTTACAATAAAATATTTGGAAAAGATAGAAAAAAAACTCTAGAGGAGAATAGTCATCCACATAAAATGCTTCACAAGGAACAACCATTGTTGAATTATTTCACATTAAATGTTTATGTAGAAGGATTTATATAATTCTAGCATGTTTCCATCAAAAGTAATTCAAAATATTCACAGTCCTCTATAGAATAGAGCATTATACTTAGACTTTAGCATAACAACTGAAATTAAAGTCCTTTTTTTCTATTGTTTAGTAGCAAGGAAGAGAAATCTACTAGCCTTAGGGAAATATTATTTCATATATATAAGCAGTATGATTTTGTTTTTAGATTTTAATTTTGCATTTTCTGAGTTAAATATCAATTCAAAGAGACTAAAATTTCTTGGTCTTCAGGAATTATTTACTAAAGAGATCACAGTTCAGCATCACTTATTCTACAAGCCCTGGCATTTAATGTTCTTTCAATAACTATCAAAAGTGTACTCAACAAATGTCAGGACAACATCTTTAAATATTACTCTCTCTAATTTCTCATATTCAGTTTTTCTCCAAGTAGATGTTTCTACCCTGCAAGTGAATCCCATCCTACTTTTTAGTATAACGTTAGTAAGTGCTTTGACAATGCTGACCTGTAGTTGCTACTTGAGCTGGGTGTGGTGGCTCATACCTGTAATTCAAGCATTCTAGAGGCAGGATATTGAAATTATGTTGTGAGTTCTAGGCCTGCCTGATTTATAGTGTGAGAATCAGTCACAGACTTCTCCCCCCGCCCTCTCCATGACTCCAGGACTTAGTCAGAATTACCTTGTACTCATGCACACAAACATACAGCACTGTAGAGGAAAAGGTAGGTTGATGTCTGAGTTTGACATTCTGATCTACAGAACAAGTTTCAGGAGAGCCGGGGCTACACCGAGAATCTCTGTCTTCAAAAACATATATGAACAACCATTTTCTAAGAATAAATCCAGGGCAGAAAGAGAGAGAGAGAGAGAGAGAGAGAGAGAGAGAGAGAGAGAGAGAAGAGAAAGAAGGAATGAATGGAGGGAGGGAGGAAGAAATAAAGAATGAACAAAAATACTTATGCAAGCAAGCTTGAACATAGCAAGAAACTTACAGTATAACAGAATATAACAGGTAGGTTATTTATTCAATAATTTTTATAAGCATTCATATCTAGTAGTAAGTTAAGCCAGATACCTGGATTAATATCATCGTTAAAAGCAATTAACATACTAGATTGAGAATTATGAAAAGATATTCTAAACACATGTAGGAGCAATATTAATATTTAATCGGCAAAGGATGAAATTAAGCTTCTATCTCAGATCACACAAAAAAAATCTAGGCAGAACGCAAACACAAATATGAATAGCACATTTAAAATTATCGCAAGCCACGTTGAAGGATATTTTTGTACTCAATGTGGGAAAGTATTTCTCAAGCAAGCCCAGAAAGACAGTGTATAGGAAAAATCATGATAAACTTGAGTGCATTAAAACAACAACATTCATTCTCTATTTGAAAAGATAACTTCCAGCGAGAAAATGACAAACAAAGCCCATAATGACACTTGGGATAATTCTGCAACTCCAAATTTAGTGTTTATAACAGAGAAAACACACCATAGCAAAAGGAAAGTAATAGTGCATCCAAACCACAATTGATAAATATATATTTTATATGAATTGGGAATTTAAAGAGAAAACATCTGTCAGTGCCTTATGGATAACAATAACAACACACATACACATACCCATATGATTGATTTGAAAATGGAAATCAGATTATCAAATGCTCAATGTTAGCTATGATATAAAAGAATAAATAATGAGAAAGAAAGCTAATTAAAGCAGCAATATTAGATTCATAGGCATTGACTTTTAAATTTAAGTCTATAACAGTGATCTTCAACCTGTGGGTTATGACCACTTTAGGGGTTGCTTATCAGATACCTGCATATCAGATATTTATATTATGAGTCATTAAAATAGGAAAAATACAGCTATGAAATAGTAACAAAATAATTTTATGGTTGGGGAGTCACCACAACATGAAGAACTGTACTAAAGGGTGACAGGCATTAGGAAAGTTGAGAACCACTGGTCTATAATATACATCATAGAAACTCTTGTACACATAAGATATATATTAAGATGCTTACAGGAACCATTTATATGTATGCCACTATGCAGCACTAAAAATTAGTGGATTAATGATACTTGTATTATTTCTAAATACTATGCTGAATTAAATATATTATTTAGGATAATATGTTATAATTTGTATGGAATTTAAAGTAAGCCAAGCAAAACCATATTCTATTACCAATGTTTAGGAGAATACAATGTGAAGAGACACTTAAAAATTGATCAAAATACATTTAAGTGAGAAATGGGGGAATAGCTAGTCTTTGAAATGCTTTATGTTAAATTACATGCTCACATGTATGGTCTATATTAAATTTTTATGTCTTTTTGTACATCTGAAATGTTTCATAATGAAATCCAAAACATGTGTATTTAGTTGAAGTGGTTCACTTAATAGTCACATAACCCATAGTTTGTAAGAAATTTCACTGCATGTTTGCTGAATTTTCTAATAGTGATTCTATTTTATGAATTATACAAATATACACAAGTATTTCCTTTTTATTCACTGTTTAAAAGATACTTTGCTGACGTGTTCTTTGCAGAGCAATTTACAGAAAGAATCAATTTAATTTATTTTTATTTATGATTCTTCAGTGACAAGCACGTCCTATGAAGGACTTGTGGTGATCCAAGGAGAATGTCTGTCATCAGCTGATCTGCAAGCCTATCTTCAAGTGGTGCATAATCTCTGATAACCATGATGGTAACTTACTCTTCCAGGAGTATACAGAGGACAGACACCTACAGCTGTCATCTGCCAGCTCTAATTTATTAGCTGACTTACAACCTGCCTCTGTAGACATCCGTTACATTCCTTAACCTTGACCCTCCCCACAGCTTGAGATTGCTATTTTAGTAAAATGCACTTCTACCCCCTCACTCCTTAGAGAAATCGATGTAAAATAATTTTAATGTCAAGCAAAAGAAAACTCCAGGGGTGCTGAGAGCTTGAGGATATCAGAGAACACAGATCATAAGTGGCCATTTGTGTAAATAGTCTCAACACTTGTGCCAGCGTTCACCAGTTATTGCATGATATTTGAAAAATCACAGGCTGTCTTAGCAAATCAAGTGCCATTTTACAGTGCTTGGATTTTCATGAATAGTCCTGAAAAGCTGAGTGAAAAGCAACAACATGCAATAGCCATGCGGATCACACTGTGCCTGTCTCAGCTGAAGTATTTTCAGGGTTCCCGGCTTCATTGAGTGGCTGGCAAACTTTCATAAACAGTCAGAAGATAGCCAGTACTATGGATGAGAGTATAAGGCAGATGACATACCTTTGACATATACCCTATTTTTGTAATCCATTAATTTGCAAGTGCAAAAACCCTCTTTGTGAACCTTTATAAAATATTTTAAAGGTTATATTTTTATCTATTCGTATGATACATGGTAGCTGAATGGTATTTCATTTGAGTTTTTATTAAGAATGGTTGACTATACCCCTTCAGATATCTGGAGTACCTACTGCATAGCTGCATAAACTGGAGAGATGTTTCATAGCTTTACCTTGGGTCCTCTTAGTGTCCTCAGTATACCCTCGTGTATGCAATGCTTGCACCTAAACACATGGCTTCAAACTCAGTCTCATTATATTCATACTTGTTTTTTTCTAAGCTGTAGCAAAAAATCGTGACAGCATTGTGGAAATGAGTTGTATTTTGGAAACACTGCAATAATAACATATGCCCCAAATTAACATAAAAATGGTAAAGCTGTGCAATGCTAAAATCAAATGGCAATTAGTGATCAGCTGGGTGAGACTGGGTGATCTTGGGACATGCTCACCTGAGATGCACCCACTGCTATTGTACCATCACGGGTATATGTGACATGTTAAGGCTGTTGGTTACCGAAAAAAATACTAAATTTATTGTGTATTTTAGGCTTTTCCTCCAAAGAGACTTTATATGAGACTATGTTTCCACGGTTAGGCTCACAAATCAATTATTTCTAATTTTATTGTTCAAGAATGATGTATATTATCATTTAGTGACGTAAGTTTCTTTCTTATTCTAACAAAATAAGTATTTCGGTCATTTTTAATTTTTAAATCTATTTGAAAAGTCTCTAAATGGTCCTTAGTGTGAAAAAAATGTAAGTAACTTCATCACACAGATCTCTTATTATTGTCTTAGGAGTTCCTAAGTTATCATGCAAAAACATATTAATGGAGAAGGAAGTAGGGAGGCAAAAGGAGGGTAAGAATAGAGGATAGGCAGTCTAGAAAATCAACATGAGTTCAAGCCTGAGGAAACTCCCTGTAATCGTGTAAGAGCCTGGTCTGCTTTACAAGGTGAATTACATGAAAATCTCATGTCACAACTGTAATTCTAGAATGAGAGTAAAACAAAACATGTGAACAAGCAACTTACAGTCAATCATGGGATTCTAACGGCCATTGCATAAGAGAACAATTTTTAATATCATTAGCTAAAAGGGGGATAGGGGAGGTGGTGGGAATTTGGCTGGATCAAAGACCTCAACGTAAAGCCAGTCACACTGAACCTCATAGAAGAGAAACTGGGAAGTATACTTGAATGCATTGGCACAGGAGACCACTTCCTAAATATCACCCCAGCAGCACAGACACTGAGAGAAACAACTGTGGGACCCCCTGTAACTGAAAAGCTTCTGTAAAGCAAAGGACACGAACAACAAGACAAAATGACAGCCTACTGAATTGGAAAAGATCTTCACTAACCCCACATCAGATAGAGGTCTGATTCCCAAAATATACAAATAACTCAAGAAATTGGTCATCAAAAGAGCAAATAACCCAATAAAATTGGGGTATAGATCTCAACAGAGAACTCTCAAAAGTGGAATCTAAAATGGCTGAAAGACACCTAAGGAAATGTTCAACATCCTTAGTCATCAGAGGACCCTCAACTCTTATAGGGAGCGTTGTTCTTTCTGCTTTTCGGCTGTTGCTCCTTAGAAACCCAGTTGGTGTCTTTTTGTTACTGCTCCTGGTCAGCCTTCTAGATTCCAGCTCGGAGTCAGTAAAAGACAGGAACCTTCTCTGTTCACCAAAGCACTATAGCCTCTCAGTGGTCCATGGATGGAAGCCTTATGTCTTTTCTATGTTTGATTTTCCTATACTGTGTATAGGCAATAACTGTTCCTCTGTTTTGTTACTCCGACATTCTCTTTGATCTTTCTTTTAGCATACATAGAAAATAACCACGTTCTAATAAATAACCCCATATGTTTCGTTTCCATTTAAAATTACTAATGAGATGGATATACAGTAGTATATGAAATATGAAGTGCTCAATAAATGCTGTATACCATTATTATGTGTTTATATACTTTATATGTAAAGTATATAATTGCTTTTTAATGGTCATTCACTAAGAATGAAGTGTTTCTTTCAGATAATTGATCATATCTCTTGTTTATAAATATCTTTTATCCATTCCTCAGTTATCTCAGTTTAAGAAATGTGGCAAGATAATGTATAAGCCAATGTCAATGATTAGCAGCTGGGTAAAACAAAGACAGTTTTTCCCAAGGGTGAAGCACCTGGCTATTTGACCATACTCCAGTGGAAAACCACATATGTACAAATATCTGGGCAGCACAAATTGATCCTGAAGGGTTATAAAATATAGGTTGAGAAGGTAGGAAAGGGAAGACAGTTCTGAGAAATGTTGAGAGAGGGGGTGAATATTATCAGTACATGTAGTAAATAAACTTGAAACTGTCAAACAGCAACAATAAAAAGGTAAGATATAAATGTGAAGCTATCCAACTCACCACTCCTGACTAATCTGGCAGAGCTGGGTAAGGCCACAGCTTTGATATCAAAAATTGCACACTATCAATTTATGATCCTAAAAAAAATCTCATTTCATTATTTGTTATTTACTCAATTATTAATATTTTCTTAAGAAGAAAAAAATTATTTGTTTTGACTTCACTTAAAAAATAGCTGCCATCCCTACCATGGGAAAATGTTCTTTTAAAACATTCTTTAAAGCCAAGTCAAAAAAGTAAGAGGCATAAGTCTTGGTAAGAAATTAGATTTTCCCCCTCTGGGTGTTTTATGAATAATTACATGGAGTTATCCATCTATGCCCTAATTAATTTTACATGTATTGTTTTGTAGAAACCCACTAGGAATTCACTCATTTAAAACACACAATATGAACCCTAGTTTTAGGTTTTTAGAGAAACACACAGTATTCACAATGCTAATTCAGGGACTGACTTTGTCATTTCCTAAAGAGATATTGTATTTCATTTTAATTTCATGTTGTATGCTCTTCCATATAATTAAAAGAAAATTAATATTCTACAAATACCACCTAAAAGAAACCTGGGAACTTGGCTCCTGATAATTGGAACAGTTTTCCAAGTGTAAATTGCTCATTTGGTGACCATTTAGTTTTCATACTTGAAAAAAAGAATTCAAAACAGTGCTACTTGAAGTTCAATTTATTTTTTCTGATGCATAACAATTTTGTTATCAAAATGGGAAATTGATGGAAAAGGATTAACATTATGCCTACTGGGAGTAATCAAAGAATATCTCAAAACAAAAATGAAACATACGGTGGTAATATAAATTTACTGGAAAGAATTCGAGCTGGGAGCAGAGAGAGAATTTATAATCTAGATAAAAAAGGTAATTTTTTTTTTGGTGAGCTAGGTTTCCGGCAGAAAGTAGGTGACAAGTATAATATAATATCCTTTTCTTAAAAGATGGTTATGTAATAATTTACAATGCTTTAGGAAGGATGCAGAAAACCCACAGAGGATGTTGCTATACCCAGGGAGAAATTCTCAGGAAATGTATTACTACTTCTGAGCCATGGCAGGTGTCTGTGCTGGGGAACCATGTGCAAGAACCTAGAATGAAAGAGATTTTTGGAACGAGTATCCTAGAGGAACCCATTTACCACCAATCAGGTGAGGACAGAAATGACAGAAAGTGACTAGGGGGTGATATGTTTGGAAGGATAAAGCCTTCATTTCATCCTGCACTGTGGCAACCTAAGGAACCTACCTCTGGCCTTTAGCTCACCTTATGGGAGAATTAAAAACTATTGTAGATGAGAGATATTTAACGTAGCATACATAGGTATGTTATTCTTTGTCTTCTTTAATGCCAAATGATGAATACTATGTATTGTTTGTAAACAAAGTGGAGAAATAAGAGGATGAATAAATTTGTTAGACAGTTAAAAGAATGCAAATAATATATCTGGATGCTGTGGAGTGCATCAATAATCACAACATGTGTGGGAGTCAGAGACATGAAAATTACCCAGAAGCTTGTTAACCAGATAGCTTAGAGAATATAGCCCAGAGAAACAAAAGAAAAGTCTCTGTCTGAACAAAGTGAAGATGGGAACTGAGTCCAGAAAGGTGGGCTCTGACCTGCACACAAGTGCTGTGGCACTTTCACAACTGTATACACACACACACACACACACACACACCTCTCAAACTCCCACATGCTGTCTCTCACAGATGATTCTCACACTAAAGCACATGCTCACACACATTTTCATACACATACACATACTCTAGTAATAACTAATAACTAAGATTTTAAAATTCAAATTCTTTTAACAAAGTATTGGTATAGACTTCTATATATGTATGTCTAGCAATAATCATTCTTGAATTGTTTAAATTTAGTAATATTTCAAACACATTTTATGTATGAAAAGGCATATGGCTCAGACAAAAATTTATCTCTTATTACTACCAGAATATTTTTAATGTATTTAAGGTGTTCATGATTCATGTATTTTTAAGATTTTGTGTAACATTGAATATACTTTCATTCTGTTCCTAATGTTCACTTGAAGTGGAGAAAGCCATTCATTCTGTACGAATGTTGCTGATGTTCATCATCCTATGATGCCGTATATGACACCCATTTAGTTAGCTGTGTCCTACTGATTTTAACTACTTACCTTCTGTAAGGGTGTATAATGTGCTCTTTGGGAATATTTTCTGTTTTGAACTTCTTAGTACAGTTCAGAAGGTGGCTAGTTTAGCTTTCAAAATAATGTTTATATTGTTAATTAATTAACAAATTATTTTAGAAAATGAGCATGCAGAATTAAAAGATCCTTCAGTAAAATGAATAAATAAATGAATAAATCATACAGTATAAAATTGGTTTCCAGATTATTTAGAGTTAATGGGCTTTCTATTTTCTTGTTGTAGGTGGGGTAGAGGAAAAACCAAGGCAAAGGCTCTAGAGGCCCCATTGGCTTCTATATGCCATTGAAACTTGAAGATTTACACAAGGGATTCTGTAGGCTGAATGTTTGGGGAAAGTGGATTTCTCAGCATGTTCTGGGATGATAAGGGTTTTAAAGCAGATGGATATAATGGGAATATAATTAAACCCTTTTCAGATAATGGTATAATAATATTTCATTCTCTAAGGACCACGGAACTGGAGCTCTGAGCACAATTCATCCATTTATACCTATGAGTTTTGTTCTATTTCAAGGTTTCATCGGGAATAATTTTCACGCTTATCATTTTGAAGACCTCACTTCAGCAAAATAAATGAAAAAGGGAATTCTCAGAGAACATTTTATATGTTAATTATAAAACATTTAAATTATCAATTTCTTCGAGCTATCATAAGAATGTTAGAGAAAGGGGACTTAAACATTTTTGTGATGAAAAACACCGTGGTTTAGATGAGACTGGCTTGAACTCCAGTGTAAGTCATCATGCTTACTAGGACTCTTGCTTGTTTATCTCCCTCACCCCTGCATCCCCATGTGCCAAATTAGCCAACCTCATTTTCTACTTGTTTTGAATCTTCTAAATATTGAACAGATGTCTTTGCTTTTTTATCTAAAAATTTTGCTGTCTATAAAACCAATTTGGACATACTCCCATCTTTTTAATTAACAATATGAACAATAGGACAACTGTCATTTAAAATGATTTTTAGTTGAATTTTAAGAAAGTTTTCTTATTGGAAACAGGGCTCTCACTGGGTAGAAGCAAATAAGAGATCTTCCTTTCCTCCACTGAGTGAAGCGATCAAGACTAAAGTAGACACAAATTCATTCAGGGATGGGGGAAGAAAGGTTGTGTTTTTGTAACATTATGAAAAGGCAAAACTATATGTCATTTAAGGTTAATTTGTGGAATATAAAATCCTAGGTGAAAATAGACTTACGAGCTGACTGGGAGAGCAATGGGCTTAGGATTCTTTTCACACTATTTATTGACAGACTTCTATCAGAAAGCTTGTCATGTAACAAAAACTCAGTATTTATTTGGTAAACAAGGAAAACTTGGAAGGAGAATAAAGGAGCTCCATCTCAGGACTCACTGCCATGTGAGAATTAATTAGACTCTTTTATTAATGTATGGCTCACATCCTCATTCTATTAAAATTCCTGAATTTTCTTATTTATGAAAACAACAAAAAACAGTAAGCCACTAGAAAATAGTTGGCAAAACAGAAAACAAACCACTTGAAGGATATGAAATGTTGGCCTTGCCTGGTCCACTTGACCATAAATAAATCACACATCTGAGCTGAAACTCATTTGCTAACTAGAAAATTAAAGATTAGACTATGTAATTAAATTTCCTTCTCTATCTTGTGTGTGTTGTCTCTCAATGTAAACAAAAACTGTTTATCCTCTGTGGAGACATACAGTCTCAGAAAGCATAGGAGAATGTTGAACAGTGGTTACGGTGACAGATTTGAAATCTCAGACAGTAATTAATTAGACCTTCTTGTCCACACAGTAGAAGAATATGATGAGACCACAGACTCCCACAGGATACACAAGTGCACACCCAGCCTCTGACATCTTGCTTCTAAACTCTAACTGCATATGTGGAGACTAATACATTGCCACAGATAATTGATCTATTTTAATACAAGGAAGCACCTAATTTTAGTAATTACTCTTTTCAACTTCTGAAAACATTGTTTTGTTTCATGGTAAAATATATTGTAAGTGCTTAAAAATATTGGGAACTTAAATAGAGATCAATTACTATGTATTTTAAGGATTTTTATAAAAATTCTAATATCTGGTTTTAACAGTCCACAGTCTAGCACCATTTGGAAGGAAACACCTCAATTGAGAAAGTGCTGGATCGGGTTGTTCTGTGGACATGTCTCTAAAGGATTATCATGATTATTAACTGATGTAGAAGGGCACAGCCCATTGGGGCCAGTCCCATTGCCTGGCAGGTGGTCCCGGGCTGCATAAGGGAGCTAGCTGTACAAGATCAGGGAAAGAGCCAAGAGGAATCTTGCAAGCAGCATTCTCTCAAGTTTGCTAAACTCCAGTCCATGTTTTTGTCCTCAATTGCTGCCCTGATTTCCCTTAGTTATGGTTTATGACCTACAAGTTTAAGCAAACAAATACTTTCATGACTAAGTCGATTTGGGGCAGTGTTTTATTCCAGCAACAGAAAGGAAACTAAGAAAAAGGAAGAGAGATGCGAATGAATTCAAGCAAGGAAAGACAAGCCAAACAGTTAAGATGTTTCTGAACATGGGAGGGACTTTGGGGTGCTTTGGGGCAGAAGTAACAAGGAACTAAATGTGGAAGGGCCACATTTAGTGTTGATAAAAATGTAATTCCCCTAACTTGTATTCAAGATTGCAAATGGATATACTATAGTACATGGAAAACCGATATACAAAAACTTACAGAACTTTTGATAATAATTAGAGAGTAATTAGATACTTTGATAATAATTAGACATTTTCTAATCTTGAATGTTGCATGGGGATCTTCTAAAAATAATTTATAATTAAAACAAACAAACAGATTAAAAATATGATTGATATGTAAGAGTCTAAGGTCAGTAACTAAGCAACCTATTTTGTTGCTATTGTTAGCATAGTAAAATTGAAATTTTATACAGGAACTTTGGCTCAAAAGAAAAAAATAATAATTTAGAAAATGCCCACAATTTTATCGGTTTCATTCTCTTGTGACAATGTCATACATTTAGAAAATTAACAACAGAAGCAGAGCCACTGGAGTTCTCAATGCTAAAACTTCATGCAATGAGATAATGGAGTAATATTTTTAAATTGTGAGGGTGAGGTAAACCTTCACACTTCAGTATTTATATTCTTCATTTAAATGCGAAGGCAAAGTGAATAAAATTCCCAACCATGCAAGGTCTCAGTTAGTTTACCATATAAATAGTCTAGTTTCAGTTTGATTCATAGGAAAGATATCAGTTAAAAGGAAGATAAACCCAGGAAGATGATAAATATATGTGAGGTAAGAAGGAGTAAAATATTTAATAATTGTATACGTATGTATATACATGCATACATACATATACAATTATATATATGAATAAAAATACTTTTATTTGTTTTGATTTTTATGAAAATATTCTGGTGAAATAGCACCAAGGATTTACAAGAAAGGAATAGAGGCAATTGAAGTAGTTGAAATCTTATGAGATTTTGGGGAAATAAACACAGATCCCAGTTTGCTGAATTAACTCACAAATGTGTTTTTACTATATTTGTCTTCTGCAAGCCAAATAGTAGATGAAGAACTGAATACGAAATAAACAGAAAGAATTATGATCTAAAAAATCTTAAGATAATGATGCTGTGATATACAAGCTCCCCAAGTTGTAATTATTACTGGACACAATCAAGGATATAACAGGTTCTATGCTATGGTGGCATTAACAAAGATGAAGAACTGATTTAGTAGTGTCATGTGGCTGGAGAGTAAGGATAAATTCAGGCAGAAGCATCAGCATGTCAAAGTGCTCTTACCTGCCAGCACGTTTGGACTGTTTGAATGACAACACAAGGCAAGTTCACTGTGATTGGAGTAGGCCATATGGAGAAGAGATTCATAAGTAAAAAGAGGAACTGGTCCACAGGACAGATTCTCATAGGCCCTTGTGAACATTCTAACTTTGCTTCTGAAGAGTTTCCAGTAGATGAGCAAAAGAACCAACATTAGATTTTTAAAGATTAGCTTATTTTTATTTTATGTGTATGAGGTCTTGTTTGTTTGTTTTTTGCCAGCATGTATGTCTTTATGCCACATGTATGCTTGGTGTCCTCAGAGGCCAGAAGTGCTCATTGGATACTCTGGAGCTAGAGTTACAGGCACCTGTGCCAGCCAGCCATGTTGGTGCTGGGAACATGACACCAGTGAAAGTAAAGCAAGTGCTCTTAGCTGCAGAGCCATTTTTCTGGAGCCCTATATGAGGATTTTAAAGAATCACTTAAGTTAGTATTTCTGGTCCAGACAAGATGGCAAAGAGAAAATTCATCCACTTCTGCAGAATACAGAAGAAAGTGAATGACAAACTGCTAATAAAGGTGGTCTTTGAAATTTCCTGCTTCATGAAAAATTCTGATGGATACTATGGGCCTATAGGCTGAAGATATGTACACAATGTTACAGAAGAACTTTGGGTGACAGTCTAGGCAGCAAGATGCTTCTGTCAGTTCTTGAGTTTTGGAAGTTGCATACAATGTACTTCCTGTTAACTTAGATAATATTATATCATTCTGGAGTCTTTGATGGAGTTGAAGAATAGATAGTGATAGTTATAGTTTTCCTTACTTATGATAAAAGATAAAGTAGATATAAATATTTTAACTATAATTATTTCTTGATAATTGTTTTTTGTATGTAATCTCACTATGTTAAAGTTAAAACCTTTCTTTTTATTTAGACAGAAAAGGGGAGGTGAT
>LOJH01031948.1:387-16682 GCA_001685095.1 Ellobius talpinus
TGGCTAGATTCCACATGAAAGACAGAGCATGTGATTTCTTTCTGAGAGTGTGTGACCTTGAGCAACATTATAAATTGTAAGTTCCCCGTCTTCCTGCAAATTTTTAATCATCATTTTTCTTTAGTGTTGAGTAATAGTCCATTGTTTCATTATGCACATTTTTATCTTCAATTTATCTGGTTTTTTGGACAATGAATTTGATTCCATTCTTTGTAATAGTGAACAAAACACAACAAGCATAATAAATAACAAAATTATAAACAAAATTCTTACTTATGTACTTAGGCATGGAGCATCAAGACATCTGCAATTGATCTTTTATGTATGTGTGAGAGCTGTAGGCTCACAAGTGGATAACAGAAGACAACTTCTGGGAGTCACTTGCCTCCTTCCACCTTATTGAATCAGGGTCTCTCTTGCCTCCTGTCTCAGTCTCCCATCCCTCAGTAGGCATTCCGGGAGGACATCTGTGCGCTAGCCTACCTGGTTTCTGAGGACAGAACTCCAACCACCACCAGGCTTGCACAGTAAATTCAGTAAGTGCTTTTGCCAGTTGATCCATGCTGCCTGACGCCAATTTAGCTTTGAATGGTTCAGAGAAACACTGTGTGTCCCTATAAGAAAGTGGTTGAGAACATTTGTGATTTTGCACATCAAAGCTTGTGGAAGATACAATTGTGTGTGGCTGTGTATGAAGAATGTATGAGTACGTGGGTGTTGTGAGCCACAAAGCAACTACAGCACTAAGTGGTGAGGATAGTTGCATTCAAGTATATCTACTGCTTTTCTTTCAGGGTCTTTATATTTCTTTCAAACGTTTCTAAACGAAAGAAAAACATATTAAAAAGCAAGGGAGAGTGGAGAGAGAGAGAGAGAGAGAGAGAGAGAGAGAGAGAGAATCCCTTAACCCAAATCTCCAGTAACAGGATTCCTAATGGGCAGTGGGGAGGACCAGGATGAAGCCCAGCATTCTGGGGAAGAAGACTCCATAATGGGTCGGCGACACTGGATGAATTATATTCTTCATGGGCAAAACCCCTGAACACTCACAGTCCTAAATCTTATTTTTATATGGCACACATTTAGAAAATTTAGGAGTGTCCTGGAAAGTTATAACAGCTGCTGGGCTAGTGTTGGGCCCCGGGGCAGGGGGTGGTGGTTGGATGTCTGAGGAATTCTGAGGCCTCTGGAGAAGTGTTTCAGACCAGGGCCCCAACTGCCTGGGAGCCCTCAATGTGAGAAACAAGTCGCCGGACGGGGCCTGACAGTTGTGATGAAGGGGTGGTGCTAAGTGCCTTTTGCAGGATATTAAACCAGCATCCGAACTGGCCAAAAAGAATGAATTGTCACTGACATCGTGCCGGCTCACTGGAGACGCAGCCTGCGACTCTGCGCGCTCTGGGAGCCATTACACGGGGTCGATAGGCTCCCTGGCTGGAACCTAAATAACGATTTCTAATAAAACCTATTTTAGACTGTTTGGGCTAGAGAATAGAGACAGGTCACCAAACATAATGTACTTAAAGCCAACCCCCTCCCCTCTTCTTTCTTTTTAGAGATGAATAATGAGAGAGCGATCTGGTGATAAGGCCTAGGGAAGAAAGGCCTTTTGGTGCTGGCCAATCTGCTTAGCTGATGGCTGTAAACCGACACCCCTAATGAAATAAAAATGTCTCCGTTCAAGCACATAGCTGTGCGATTGTTAGCCATGCTGAACTCTGGCTGGGATCCTTGTGAAGGGTACTAGTCACTGGCTGACAGGTTCTCATGGCTTTCTTCCTCCCCAGACCCTCATTGAAAAGCAAATAAAAGAATGGAGATCATGCCCCAATATGAAAGGACAGTAGCAGCCTAATTTTCCTCCAGAGAGGCAGTGGGTTTTCTCATCTTTGTCTCTTCTCCCTGCCAGTAAATGGCTTATTTGCATCTAGGAGTCCAAGGCTGGTGGTCAGTCATGGATAGATAGCTTGTATCGTATCTTATCATGCATGTTTTTTCTTTTTTCCATTTCTTATTTTATTTATTTTTTATTGATTTTTATTGAGCTCTACATTTTTTAAAAAAGACACGAGAGGCCTGTGCCTCCCCTCCACGTGCCCTCTTCCTCCGAGCTATTTCAGACAGCAGACAGGAGGAGCGGCCCTGTCCAAACGTGCTAAGATGGGATGGCTGTGGTTAAACTGGTTTCCTCCACTCTCCCTCAAAGCTTGCAGTTCTCTGATTTCAATCAACGGCAGTTCCCCGCACATGTCCAGCCATCAATCTTCCACCGCCCCTGGATGAGTGTGGCACAACACGCGGCCGTGTTCCAGTTAAAAAATAGCCTTTGCCGCGGCTTTCCATCTTCAGCCACTGATAAGTATGCCTTTGATATTTTTATTAAAAAAGAAAGAAAACACATTGGGAAATATGTTTCATTCTTTAGGGCACAGAACGGAGCCCCTGAGGCCGAAGGGGATTGAGGGCTGTTGAGTGGGAAAACAGACAAGACAGAGAGCTGAACTCTGCCTTGAGAGCCTTGCCAGTGAGGACCGACCAACCCACAAAACAGGATCCCTACACTTTCTAAAAGGGTGAGCCCATATAGCCATCAACCATTTTTCACAGACAGCAAAGCAGTCCCATAATCCTTCTCCAAGCAGGGTCATGTTTGTACCCAGTGGCAAAGACAATTCATTGGGATCAGCTCCAGCCCCTTCTCTAGTGCCCTATCATGCCTAAGGACTGATTCTAGAGCACGTTCCTGGACTTTGCTAGTGGCTTCTGTTTCATTGCAGAGCAGAGGAAGGAAGGAGGTGTGAAGGTGGCCGTGGGGACAGTGGGAGATAGGAAAGGGTGGCTGTAATGAAGGGGGCTCCTGAAGGCGCTTGTCCACTTAATCACCTCGAGGAGATGACACCGTATATACTCTGCCATGTTTAGCTGCTCCTTTTAAAACGGGCTGTTCCAGCCTCAAGAGTCTACCTACCTTCCTGGCAGAGTCATGGAGAACTTCTGGAGGTGTAGACACACTGTTCCTTGGGCATCCCTTCCCCGACCCTTGTTGTGCACTTCCAAGGCTAAGGAGAAGCTGGTCTGGATAGGGTCTATGTTAGTCCAGTTCATTATCATTGTTAAATTGGCAGAGAGGGCATGAGGGGGGTTCTTGACTGGAGTGTGTCTGCGCACCGTGTTCACGAGGTGCCCAGAGAAGCCAGAAGAGGGCGTCAGATCTCTGGAACTAGAGTTACAGTATGGTTGTGAGCCACCGTGTGAATGCTGAAAATCTAACCTAAGTCCTCAAGAGCAGCCAGATTCCTTAACCATGGAGCCATCTCTCCAACCCCTACCATTACCATCATCACTGTTAACTCTGTGTATGGATGGTGGGCATGTGTGTGTATGTCTGTGTGTGTGTAAATGTGGGTGTACCTGTGAAGGTTAGAGAAAACTTCAGGTGCTGCTTGCTCTGAGCTTCCACTTGGTTCTACAGCTTGTTTCTCGCTTTGCTCTGCTGCACATTTCAAGCAAACTGGTCTGTGAGCTTCTGGAGATTTCCCAGTTTCCATCTTCTGTCTTCTGTAGGAAATCAGTGTGTTACCACATCCAGCTCTTTAGATGTTCAAGGTTCAAACTTAGGCACACACTTTCTCACACAGTGCGTGTTTTATCCAAACAATCATCTTCCCAGCCCCCAGCTTAAACAAAGGCAGCCATCCAGTTCTAGAGTGGTCTTTCCAATTACTTGCTAGTACCCGTCTCCCGAAGAATGGAACTTACTGTGATGCTACTGTCTCCATCCCACCCCTCATGCTTGATACATTGTTTGGGGAATCACAAATTCACCGTTCATCCTGATGTCTTATAGTATCCAGTTGCAGTTCAAATGTATGTAGAAATATTGACTGTGTGAGAAGAGGAATTTCAAAACAGATGTGGAAATTTAAACAGAAAAATAATGTATGTTCAAAAGGCATCTCTATTTTGGAAAATCTTAGACTTGAAAATAATGGCAAAACATTGGGATTTTGAAGAAGCTGACAAAGTTTGTCTAAAGCATCTGGGAACTATGCAAGCTTCAGATAAGCTCCCTGGTACACAACTAACCTCCAGCCATGAACAGGACCACAGGGAGGGACCACAGGCAATATTTGGGTAAGTTTGTGTCCCCATTTTAATGAGGAAGTGAATCATGTTGAAGTGGAGGAAGTCACAACAGTTTCAGAATGGTGCTAGGAAATTAATTCTCTTTGGTAAGTACCATGTTCAAACCTTTAAAAGGCTTGCCTGTCTGGTCATCTTTTTCCCCTGGAGCAGTTGAATCCAGTAGCTTCCTGTACACTGCTTTTTCAACAAATTTAATAAAAACCTTTACTAGTTTTAAAATGTTAAATTTCTGAATTAATTAATAAAATGGATGTTTATGTTTGTCTAGGTAGCTTATAGGGCTTATTATTGTGGACACAAAGACTGCGACAGAATTTAAAAAGTTATGTAATTGTTCAGCCAATATTTTTGAGGAGTTAGCTTTGTCTGAGACACAATTCTTGGAGGTCAGGGCATAACAGAAAAAAAAGTTAAGTACTCCTTGGAGTTTACCTTCTAGAGGAAGAGACATATAAGAATAAAAACACAGGGTATAAATCTAGATACAATACTGCTGCTGATAGTAATAGAGATGACCTTTCTGAAAAGATTTATTTGAATTGAAAGTTGAAAAATGAGAAGCAAGCCAGAGAGACATCGGAGAGAAGACTGCTTCGTGCAGACAAACCAGCCTGCAGATTCGCACAGGAACAGCCAGAGGTAGGGTGACCAGCCATCCTAGGCTATCCAGGACTGTGGGATGTAGGGCATTTTCAGGACATGAAATATTTAATGGTAAAAGTAAAATGTCTTGAGCAAACATGGAGGGATTGCCCATATTATGTATGACCACACTTTCTAAGTGAGAGGCTGGGATATGGAATGAGATGGTGTGGTCCATGGGGACACCCTCGTGTGAACTCCTGGAGACCATGATAGGGGTGATTTCATTCTGATTCTAGCAAGATTTTGTTGGTCTTTAGGCTCTTATGGTGGAAGTAATTCCCAACATTATAGTGATATTTTATTTGTGTTTTACAAAAATAAAGCTTGCCCGAAGATCAGAGTGCAAAGCTAGCCACACTAGTCAGCCATACAGGCTGTTCTACATCCAGGTCCACAGTCGGCATGCAGAGAGACACTGGGCCGTGCTTGAGCATTTGAAACTGCATAGCCCACCCCAGGTGATATAATCGCTCCAGTAAGGCTACACCTCCAAAT
Organism: Ellobius talpinus; assembly: GCA_001685095.1. Lineage (NCBI taxonomy): Eukaryota > Metazoa > Chordata > Mammalia > Rodentia > Cricetidae > Ellobius > Ellobius talpinus. The sequence goes on from LOJH01031948.1 coordinate 5,674, forward strand.
GTTGCTATTTCCTAATGATCAAGCATTCAAATATATGAGCCTAATGGGGACTATTCTTATTCTTGCCATCTAAGATAGGCACACAGAATTGTCAGGCTGAAGTTATTAAATTCCAGTGGAAGGATTGGGATCAGCAAGGAGGGGAACTTGCCTTTAATATTGCAAACCTGCATGTCTCCGTGGACCCAGTGAAGCAACGTTCATTTTCTTGAGGGCTGAATTTATTTTGTAGAGACAGTCAGAGGGGGGACGACTCGATTACTGTAAAAGCAAACTGTGAGAGTTTGATGAGGTGGAATGGACCTGCAAATTTCACAGGGTGGAGGAATCCTCAGGCATTCGTGATGTGGCTGAGCTACTGGAGCGCGGTCACAAGCTGGTGCTTATCTTCTAACTCTCTTGGTACACGTGAGCAAAACTAGAGAAGAGCATAAATCCAGACAGAAAGCTGAATGGAGAGCAACAATAGGGGACATGGTATAGTGTTACCCTGGGCTGGGGGAGGGGGCCTCATATCCTGTACTGTATGCCATCAGAGGCTGCTGAAGGGAGCATTAAACAAGCATCTATAAGAAGCCTGGGAGGAGAGGACTGAATTGGTCATTTCGTGGTCTCTTGTGGCTATACAGTAGACAGAAACAGTAAAACAATTCCACAATGATGCCAGCAGGATGTCTCTGACATTTGGCTACACGTGTCTCTCAAGGTCTTTCTGGATCATTTTCCCATGTGACAATATCTCTTAGACAAGTACAAGAACATCTCCCTTGCTGCTTGTTGAAATTCCTTTCATGTCTGCTCAGAATCTATTTTCAGCAGAATAATCAGAGTCATTTTTAAAGGACAACTTCATACCACACCTCACTTAAGTGTCTACCAATAAGGCTAAGGAAATGGTCCCATTGGGAAATTATTTGCTTTGCAACTACCAGGATCTGGTTTAATGTATTTGTTTCTGAGAACAAATAGATTAAAAATAAAAGAGCTATATGTGGTACCACCTGCTTCTAACCTCAGCACTGGGGAGGTGAAGGAGGCAGATCCCTGAGGCTCTCTGAACATCCAGTGTGGATCTTTGGGGAGTTTCTGGTCAGTGGAAGACTCTGCCTCAGAAAACCAAGGTGGACAGCATTTCGTAAAGAACAACATCTGAGGTTGTCCACTGGCCTTCACATACATTATCACAATCATGCACGCACATCCTGCACACATGAATATGCAAAATGTACACACACATGAGAAAACAAAGCAAAAAGGAAAATCTGGCTTCCATTGTGTGAGAATAAACTTGAAGCTCCCCATCAGGAGCTGCGCCATGCTGTCGTGAGGCTGGCCCTCTCCGTCCAGGTCAGGCCCCAGTGCTCTCCCCATCCACCCCACTTCACGGCCTTCTGAAACATCCCACACTGTTTTCACTTGAGACCTTGCTTCTCACAAGGCCCAGCCCTGGTGATGCTTTCTTCCACATTTGCCTGGACTCACACTTTGATGTAGTGTGGAGATCTACTCAAGTGTCCCTTCTTTAGAGACACAGCCACCATCACCTTGTCACCTTCTGTCACCTCAGCCTGCCTCGCTGTCTTCATAACACCCATCAGCTCTCTGTTACATTCTTTCCAATACAATAGGAAGAGAGCCAGGGCATGTACGACCAGCTCAGATATTTTTTTCTCTTTCTTTCTCTCTTTCTTTCTTTCTTTCTTTCCTTTCTTTCTTTCTTTTTTCTTTTTTTTAAAGTTGTGTATCCCTACATGCAACTGAACCTGGGATGTTTGCTTTTCTCATCTAGTAAACTGCCTATGGTCACTCTTCCCATACTTTTCTCGGCCATGGGCAGCTGTACTTTTGAGATATTGCTTCATTCTATTGTTTTATTGTGCTATACATTTTTCTCCACTCCCTCTCCTTTCTTCCCTCCCCACCTTCTACCACCTCTCATGACCCCCACACTCCCAGTTTACTCAGGAGATCATGTCTTTTTCATCTTCCTGTGTAGATTCTTGTATGTCTCTCTCTTAGGGTACTATTTGCTATCTAGGTTGACACTGAGAACAACAATTAATAAATGGGATCTCCTGAAACTGAGAAGCTTCTGTAAAGCAAAGGNAGAGAACTCAAGAAACTTGATATCATAAGAACAAATAATCCAATAAAAAAATGGGGTACAGACCTAAACAGAGAACTCAACTCTCAACAGACAAATCTCAAAGGGATGAAAGACACTTAAGGATATTGCTTCTTATTTTGTAGTGGAAAGACCTAAGTCTTGGGTTGGTCTTCAGGATAGAATTAGGTCCAGCAAGCAATGGAGGTATCCCTAGGTTCTCTCCCCAATATTTTAATAACAGCATCTCTTCAGGATACTATGTTTTACCCTTTCCAAGATTTAGGTTTAATAACATTAATAACATCAAAAAATGCGGGGTTTTTTTCAGGACAAATGAAAAACTATTTTAAAACACATTTGAGGTAGGACATATTACTGTTTGCACTTCATCCTTTCAGCATTGAAAAGACCAGTGATGTATAAATAATTAAATTACAATTAATATCTCCGTCAAACAGCACAAAAGTTAAAAAACAAATGTTTTATTTCTGATTTCATGTGAAATACAGAAAGTATTTTTATACTAAGCTCAAATCAGATTAAGGGTGAATTACATTCTCTTAATATGAATTTGACCTGTCTAGTGGTACTATATGACTACATTTCTAAAAAAAATGTATGTATGAATGTATTTTTGTATGTATATATGTATATCTGCCTCCTTGTGCTGGGATTAAAGGTGTGCACCACCAGCACTAGGCTTCCTGAAAATATATTTTTCTTAGTTTGGTTTGATGAACATTGAATATTTGAGGTTAACTCTCCATGAAGATAGTAAAAAAAATGATGTCTTTAATCTTCTGCATATTTTCTGCCCTCTTCCTCTCCCTCCAAGGCTGCTTTCATGTGAATCAAAATTATGTGAGAAAGAATGGTCATGGTTGGTTTTGTATCAGATCCCCTTTGGCTCCTCCTTCTTCCCAGTTTTCTTGTTGATGTTAGGTGTCAGCTCCTCTCCCCAGCCCTCAGTATTGGTTCATATTATCTTTTCCTTGAAAATTTCCAATATTGGAAAGAACCAAGCACCACATTGTCTTATTAATTTCTCCTGTCCAAATAGAATTTTACTCTCTGAGAAAACCTGAGGCATGCTAGGGATAGCATGTGACTCATGCTCCTCTCTAATCTTAGTTCCCTTAAGAGTGAACTCAGTGGTGCAGATATTAGAAGGAGGGCTCAGGACAACATTCCACTTTCAAGGGACCCTGGAAGAGCTTAACTTCTCAGAGTTTACCAGCACTGGTAGGCATCAGTCTTATTTTCCTTCAAGGGTCATATAAATATGTCATTTAAAATGTTTGTTGTTTTAAAAACAGATTTATTCAGTTGTAGTAGGTAATTATTTATGTCTATTACCATTTATGTTGACATGTGTATTTCTAAGTGTAAGACATTTACAAATGCATACTATATTACTAAATGTTTAAGTGCCTTTGAATGATATTTCTTTATTTAATTATTATCTAAAATAGCAACAGCATTTAAATATATAATCAGTTCCAAATAACTTTTACGTTAAGGATATTGACTAAATTCCATATAATTTTTGTCATTTTTTGTTAAATTAACATGTGTAGAATAAATGGAAAACCAGTGTGGTCATCGGGGAACATCTTTTGTTTTTCACAATGAAAAAAATTACTGACACTGGGAAACTGGTGAATAACTTTTTATCAAAGTGGAAATTCTGTATTTGTGGACTCTCTTATATTGACAACAGGATAAAGATTAACCGCAAACCTAACGAATGTTGAGGTACAACTTTGCTTGTGCAGCCCTCCAAAAATCCTTCCTTGATTACCAAAAGACAGATGCATCAATTACATTTTCAGAGATGACCGTGAAATTACATGAGTCTGCTCATTTTCAGCCTCAGGAAAAGCCACACGCTGTACCCAAAGTCTCAGGAGGAGAAATGGCTTCCAGCATCATAGTTCCTAAGTCTTTCCTGGCACCAAGACTTGCAAACAGTTCCTTGTGGCTCTAACATCACAGGGACATAGTCACCAGTCTGGTATTGCACATCCACCAAAGACAAGCTTACCTCCTAAGATCCAAGGCTGTACAGTGTTCCGCTTTCTGGAAGTGCTGATGTCATCTGGCCATATTTTAATGAATAGCAATCCATTTGATGTACATTCTAAAACCAGAGCTACATCTGAGTGAACACATTAAAAAAAAGCAAAATAGTGGGTAAATTGTTTTACATTCTTAAGGACATTCCAAAAGTATTTTAAGTTGTTTTCTAGTAACTGTCCTTAAAATAAATGGACTTAACTTTCAGAAACCTAAAAATGACTTTTAATGATGGAATGAAAGACATTATATCTTTATATAAAGCTCTGCTTTATAAAAATATGATTTAAATGAAGCATATCAAAGATCTCTCAAATGTAATATTCATAGATGAAAATGATAGGAAATATCTTAATTTAGATGACAAACAAATGAAACCCCAGGCCAATGATAAACATGAAAATTTTAGATTTAAATTTATAATCTATTCTTTCCAAAACTGTGAAAAGCTAGGGAATTTGTTTTCCCTCTCAGTTTCTTCCTTTGTATAATGAGGCAGCCCCTACCCCCTTCTACAGTCACTTACGGACTATGCACCCCCCAAAAAAAAACATCAATCCACAGAAGCGTAAACTCAGTTTGAAGACTCTAGAACAGCCATGATCATGTAATTGTAAGAGATAAAATACAAGTTGAATTAACTTGAGAACAATGAACATCTAACTGGTTCCAACAAAAGTTGGATCCAGCAACTGGCCATTTCAGTGATGCACTGTCCATTTTTTTTTACTCTGAGGTAGCTTTCTCCATGTACATGAAGGACATCTGCAAGCCTCCCCTAAGCATATGCATAGATTTAAATCTGGAAAAAGGAGTTCTTACTCAATATAATTATCCCCAGGGAGCTCCATTTGGTGCCGACTGGGAAATGGGCCTAACTTAAGCTACATACTGCTCTTGAAAGAACAAACTCATGTGCTCTTGCAATCAAAAAGCACTGTAATGAAGTTTGTGGCATGTGACATCACAGTATGAAGTAGGGGAAGCAGAAAATGGTAAACAAATAAAACCAAATGTTAGCCACATCCAGCAAATTTATATTTGGTATATAATAATTGTGCAACTTTATTATAAATTTCTGGTCAGTACCACTTTGGCATTTACAGGATGAATATAGTTGTGTGTTTAGGAGTCTCTTTCCTTACTTTTGGGTTCCTCTTTGAAAGGAAACAAGCAAAATAAAAAACTAAATAATAAAGTCCATTTTTATCAACTCTAAGGACTACTAAATTTTGAAAGGCTGCCACAAATAGCAAATTCCCTAAAAATGCCTTATGGAAATGAGAGAGAATAATGGAGAGTGTGATGGTAGCAGAGGCAAACATACTTCCGAAAAGGGGTGGGGATGTTACACCCCTAGGTCAAAAGACATATCTAAAAAGGAAATGCAGAAATAAGAGTAAGCAGGTTAAAGGCAAAAGCCACGACCCTTCACCCACTCCTCAACAGAACAATTAACTTAGGAAGAAAGAAGGGGTTATGAAACATATTGTGTAGGAACTCATATTTACATAAAAGCACTTTCTAGCGGGGGTAGCAAAACAAAAAAAGCCTGTGCTGGTAACATTGTGTACTTATAGGAAATCCATTCTATCTTCTCCTCAAACACACAGTCTGTGTAATGAGAAAACAGAAAAAGATTCACATCAGCACAATATAAAGAAGCCTTAAGAATAAAGGAATGAATGAGAAACAAAACTTATCAACAGAATAACTCGCCAGGAGAAAAATGTTACCATGAATGGATTATCTTTTAAACAAATATTTGTCATAACTATTTTAAGTTAATGAAGCAGTAGCCTCTAAGAACGAAGCTCACAAACCCAGATGAATAGACAATGATAAAGTAGACAATCCAGCATGAGTTAACTAGAAAGTAGGAAAATGAAAGCCTTAAAATTGGAGAAAGAATTAGATGCTTGAGAGGGCATATATACTCTAGTGAAAGAGAAGTAAACATTGAGGAGACTAATAAAGGACACATATATACTGAAATAATATATTTAAGAAAAGTGTTAATTAAAATTATACAAAAGAAGAGTAATAGAAGATTTTCAATAAACATCTAGAAAATGATGTGGTAGGAGACTCACAGTGAAAGTGCTCCAGCCTTAAGGCACTACTTCCTATGCATCCCTCCAGGATGTTAAAGAAGAGTGGATCCTTTACATTACAATTCTTTACAATTAAAGAAAACTTTAGGACAGCAGAAGATGGAAAGACCTCTCATCCTCTTGGACTGGGAGAATTACTATTGTTGACATCGTTATCTTTCCAAAAATAATCTGTAGGTTTTATGCTGTCCCTATCAAAACTCAGGGCCATTTTTTACTGACATAGAAAAAAGTCTTAAACTTTGTATGGAAACGCACACATACACAAAACAAGGCTAGCCAAAGCAATCCTAAACTAAAGGAATGCTGCTGGAGATGCCACCATATAATTTCACTTTATACTACAGAGCCACAGTAATAAAAAAAAGCCCAAAATACAGGCTTGAAAGTAAGTACATAGACCGTTGCAATAGAATAAAAGACCCAGACACAAGTCTGTGCAAGCACAACTATGCTACCTGATTTTTCACAAGATGCCGAAATATACATTAAAGAAAAGACAGTGTCTTCAATAAATGCTGCTAGTTATGAAAGTTTAAGGCATTAAAATATGACTGAATGAGTGACTTAAAACAGTCTGATGTGCAAGATTTTTAACTTAAAGAGCTTTCCACTTCCTATTTCCAAAATAAAGACTACATGTAGAATATAAAAGGACCTCTCCTTCTTGGGTATAGTTTTGGCATCTTGGACACATTTCTATTTCATTTGCTCTTCTCTTTACTATGGGAACTGGAGATCTGAGCACCACAGTTCCCAGATGTTCTTGCCAGCAAACCTCTGTTAAAGGTCTGGCATCAAAGTAGCTTGTGTGGGAGTAGCCAGGAGGAAGAGAGGAACGGTCATTAGTGCCTCTTTGGTAACAGGAAGGCTCATGGATTTAAGCATAGGGAAGACACGTTGATTTTCGTCAACAATTCCTAGAAACCACTTGCTTCAGAATCCCAGACAGTGAGGTCATCAGTGGTAGCTCTCAAAGGTGCCTGCCCTTTCTGATTTTCTTACCAGTAGCAATGTTTTCTTGACACTTGTGCACTCTACCCTTAAAAGGGTTTCATAGTCTTTGATGTCCCAAACTGAACTCCTCATACTGGAATATATCCTAGGGTAGCTTATATTTTCCTATCTAAAGTATGACAGTTATAATGGTCAGTACCAAACCTAAACTCCAGCAGACTCTTCCCCTGACTCTGGCCTGGGGAAGGGGTTTCCCAGCTCTTTAGGGGTACTACCTTCCATCAGGTGAGGAGGCACAACACAAAGGAAAAGCAGTTGGATCCCTCTGACCTCGGCCTCACAACCTCATAGATATCATTTTCTTTACTTTATGAGTCAATAGTCTCCTAGTAGAGCACTTGGCCCACAGCAAAAAAAATCCTCCCTGGCATAAGTAAGCAGGGCCCAGTGATTTATGACACAGCCCCTGTTCTATTGCTATGAAGAGACACCATGACTCAGGCAACTCTTATAAAGGTAAGCATTTAATTAGGTCCTTGCTTACAGTTTTAAGGACTTACTTAGTTTTTTTTTTAATTGTAATGACAGGGAGCTTGGCAACTGGCAGCTATGGTACTGGAAAAGTAGCTGAGAGTTACATCCTTATTCATGGGTGTGTGTAAGAGGGGCGGGGAGGGTTGAGACATTGAGTCTGGTGTGGACATTTAAAACTTCAAAGCCCACCACCCCCATTGACACACTTCCTCCAGCAAGGCTACACCTATTCTAACAGGGCCATGCCTCTTAATCCTTCTCAAATAGTTGCACTCCATCATGACTAAATATTTAAATATATGAATCTATGGAAGCTGTTATTCTGACTACCACATCCCCTGGGCAAGTCGCAGTTGAGTGAGAAAAGTAACATTTGCATGGGAAAAGCCACTGGAAAACTGAGGCTGCTTATTGTAGCAGCTGGTCGATAGTGATTAGTGCAGTCCTAACAACCTGGGACAAACAAACACCAAAGATTTCGGGAGATTAAAAAGAAGGTAGTTTTACTTCCTGGAGTTCTGAAGGCTGGAAGATTCAAGATCAAGACTTTTAAATTTGGTGAGAGCCTAATTTCTGGTTCATAGATGGTGTTGTCTCTTTACTGCACCCTCAAATGGGGAAGGAGGCAAGGCAGCACCCCCTAAAATACTTTTCTATTTTAAGGCACCACTTACACTCAGACTGCCACTCCAGGGATTTTATAATCCCCCACAGGCTTCACCTCCTGATGTCACCATATTAGAGCCTATGATTCAGTGTGAAATGATGGGCAGGGATACCTAGGTTAGGAGTGAGGAGGACCCAAACTTTCAAACAGTAGCAGACTATATAGTCTATGATTCTTGTTTTTCCACAATTATCCAAACATAAATCTCCATAGGGAGTAGGAGTAATTAGATGTTTGATTTAACTGAACACAAAATATGAAGATAATCAGATTTGAACCAGGGTAACTTGTTTGTTGCACTATCACAGGAGATGCTGAGGGATCACACAGGGGAGGTATGATACATGACATGTTGGACGTCTCTACTCAGAGACATCAGAGTGCAAAATGCTTCAGAATGAAACCTTTGGAGCACCAACATGATACTGCAAGTGCAATGTTCCACATCATGGAACTGGATTTTATTCACAGAAGTCTGAAAACATCATATAAAAATTACCGCCTCTCATCTGTATCTATGAAACATAAAGTAAACATGAGCGAGTCATGTGGGTAGACTTACGTTCTCTCTCAACTATCTCATTATAGGTTTGCAAATATTCAGATGTCCAAAAACTTAAAACCCCCAAAACGTCGGTTTCCAAGCATTTCATATAAGATATCCCCAACCTGATGGCTGTGACCACATGTATTTGAATGAGAAGAATGTACTAGCCTCCTAGTCTGTGTTAGAATGTTATGGCTGAGGCAAAAGTTAATGGTTACATAAATGTTAGAGGCAGAGATGTTGAGCTAAGCCTTCCCTGTCTCTTATTCTTTGTTTATCTTGACAGTTTACTTTCCATTTTATTTCTGATCATAGGCTGACTTGTATGGCTCTCTTGTGGGGCTGTGGTTTTATATTTGTAGAGTATTATGAAGAATACCTACCATATCAAATTGCAGTTGTTAGTGTTAAATATAAAATATTGAAAATTAGCCCCCCTTTTGCTAATGACTTTCTTGTTTCCGTTATTTCCTCCCATACATTGATTTTGCTTTGATTGCCTTAGAACCATCTGGGGTAGAATGGATAGGAATAACTCACCTTTGCTCACTGACCATGGCTGCTGCGAATCCTCCTAAGTAGTATGTTCTCTAAGTAGACAAAAACACAAATTCATTTACAACATGAAATGCTCTGAGGACATATCTAGCCAGTTTCTCCACCCACATATTCTGTATCTGTGGATTCAACCAATGACAGATCACATGTGCAAGTAGAAAACCACTGAATTATATTGAACTGTACAGATAGATATTTTCCTTATTTTCTCCAACTATGCAGCATAAAGACTATTTACATAGAATCTTTATTGAAGTAAATATTATTATGAACACAGGTAGGATTTAAGGTATATAGGCAAATATATATATATATNATGAAAATGCTATAACTGTAATGTCTTATAAGAAGAACTAGAGACTTGGAAACAGTCCTCTGTACATACCAAAGGATTACTATAAATATCTTGAGTTTTAACATCATCCTTATAATCTCTATATGAACAATTATGAAAAAGTACATGTAAGCCTTGCTCATGTTCTTTGGCAGTGAGGAAGAACTCAGGCCTTTCTTTATGACTTGGGTTAATCTATATGAAATCTGCCATTATTCTTCAGTAATTGGAGTCTCTCAGGTCCCTAGGCAAAACTTCTTCACCTGGATACTATGGGAAGACAGGGTTGGGAGATGGCTCAGTGAGTAAGAGCCTTTGCTGTCTAAGCATGAAGACCCAAGTTCAAATACTCAGCACCAGAGACAAGCCAAGCATGGCCAGACATACCAGTAACCCAAACAATGTAGGGGGCACAAACAGAAGGATCACTGAGGCATGCTGACTATCAGCATAACTCCAGGTTCAGTAAGAGACACTATCTCAGAGAATTAGAAAGACTCGTAGAGAACATCTTGTGTCTTCCTCTGGCCTCCATATGTACTGCCCACGCAGACACACACACACACACACACACACACACACACACACACACATACACAGAGAGACACACACACACTCAAAATGATGAGTTATGCTCTATTATTCTCTGTCTGATTTTAGCATCTCTCTGACTACTTCTGGGCTCTCAGTTGCCTTTTCTCCTACTAATAATAGCATTCCCCTCCCAATTATCTGCTCTTATATATGAATGTTAGAGCACAAGTCTTGTTCATAAGGCAAAGACAGTCTTGGGGGGCTCCACAAGACTTTTCTCTAAATTGTGTATGTGTACTCTGGGCCTTTGGAATTTCAGAACGTCAGAGTCCCAGGCAGAAGAATCTATGTTAGGCTATTTATTGACAGGTGAGACCAGAAAATGCAATCCAAACTGTGCCATTAAAAGTACCTACATTGGGCTGGAGAGGTGGCTTAATGGTTAAGAGTATTTACTCTTCTTGCAGAGAATCTGAATTTGATTCCCAGCACCCATATCAAGTGACTCACAACCACCTATAGCTCCAGATCCAGAGACTATGAGGGAACCTGCACTCACACTCTCTCTCTCTCTCTCTCTC